>JAKSXO010000220.1:0-169834 GCA_024509115.1 Crotalus helleri
AATCTACCTACCTACCTATCTCTATCTATCTACCTACCTACCTACCTATCTGTATTTATCTATCTACCTACCTACCTATCTGTATCTATCTATCTACCTACCTACCTATCTGTATCTATCAATCTACCTACCTACCTATCTCTATCTATCTATATACCTACCTACCTATCTCTATCTATCTACCTACCTACCTACCTATCTGTATTTATCTATCTACCTACCTACCTATCTCTATCTATCTACCTACCTACCTATCTGTATCTATAAATCTACCTACCTACCTATCTCTATCTATCTATCTATCTATCTACCTACCTATCTCTATCTATCTACCTACCTACCTCTATTTATCTACCTACCTACCTACCTATCTTTATCTATCAATCTACCTACCTACCTATCTCTATCTATCAATCTACCTACCTACCTATCTGTATCTATCTACCTACCTACCTACCTATCTGTATCTATCAATCTACCTACCTACCTATCTCTATCTATCTATCTACCTACCTACCTATCTGTATTTATAAATCTACATACCTACCTATCTCTATCTATCTACCTACCTACATATCTGTATCTATCTACCTACCTACCTACCTATCTGTATTCATCTATCTACCTACCTACCTATCTGTATCTATCTATCTACCTACCTACCTATCTGTATCTATCAATCTACCTACCTACCTATCTCTATCTATCTATATACCTACCTACCTATCTCTATCTATCTACCTACCTACCTACCTATCTGTATTTATCTATCTACCTACCTACCAACCTATCTGTATTTATCTATCTACCTACCTACCTATCTCTATCTATCTATCTACCTACCTACCTATCTGTATCTATAAATCTACCTACCTACCTATCTCTATCTATCTATCTACCTACCTACCTATCTCTATCTATCTATATACCTACCTACCTATCTCTATCTATCTACCTACCTACCTACCTATCTGTATTTATCTATCTACCTACCTACCTATCTCTATCTATCTATCTACCTACCTACCTATCTGTCTCTATCAATCTATCTACCTATCTATCTCTATCTATCTACCTACCTACCTATCTCTATCTATGTACCTACCTACCTACCTATCTCTATCTATCTATCTACCTACCTACCTATCTCTATCTATCAATCTACCTACCTACCTATCTGTATCTATCTACCTACCTACCTACCTATCTGTATCTATCAATCTACCTACCTACCTATCTCTATCTATCTATCTACCTACCTACCTATCTGTATTTATATATCTACATACCTACCTATCTCTATCTATCTACCTACCTACATATCTGTATCTATCTACCTACCTACCTACCTATCTGTATTCATCTCTCTACCTACCTACCTATCTGTATCTATCTATCTACCTACCTACCTATCTGTATCTATCAATCTACCTACCTACCTATCTCTATCTATCTATATACCTACCTACCTATCTCTATCTATCTACCTACCTACCTACCTATCTGTATTTATCTATCTACCTACCTACCTACCTATCTGTATTTATCTATCTACCTACCTACCTATCTCTATCTACCTACCTACCTACCTACCTATCTCTATCTATCTATCTACCTACCTACCTATCTCTATCTATCAATCTACCTACCTACCTATCTGTATCTATCTATCTACCTACCTACCTATCTGTATCTATCAATCTACCTACCTACCTATCTCTATCTATCTATCTACTGACCTACCTATCTGTATTTATCTATCTACCTACCTACCTATCTCTATCTATCAATCTACCTACCTACCTATCTCTATCTATCTATCTACCTACCTACCTATCTCTATCTATCTATCTACCTACCTACCTATCTGTATCTATCTACCTACCTACCTATCTCTATCTATCTACCTACCTACCTACCTATCTCTATCTATCTACCTACCTACCTATCTCTATCTACCTACCTACCTACCTACCTATCTCTATCTATCTACCTACCTACCTACCTATCTGTATTTATTTATCTACCTACCTACCTCTCTCTATCTATCTATCTACTTACCTACCTATCTGTATCTATCAATCTACCTACCTAACTATCTCTATCTATCTATCTACCTACCTGCCTATCTGTATTTATCTATCTACCTACCTATCTCTATCTATCTATCTACCTACCTACCTATCTCTATCTATCTATCTACCTACCTACCTAGCTGTATCTATCAATCTACCTACCTACCTATCTCTATCTATCTACCTACCTACCTACCTATCTGTATTTATCTATCTACCTACCTACCTATCTGTATCTATCTATCTACCTACCTACCTATCTGTATCTATCAATCTACCTACCTACCTATCTCTATCTATCTATATACCTACCTACCTATCTCTATCTATCTACCTACCTACCTACCTATCTGTATTTATCTATCTACCTACCTACCTATCTCTATCTATCTATCTACCTACCTACCTATCTGTATCTATAAATCTACCTACCTACCTATCTCTATCTATCTATCTATCTACCTACCTATCTCTATCTATCTATCTACCTACCTACCTATCTCTATCTATCTGCCTACCTACCTACCTATCTTTATCTATCAATCTACCTACCTACCTATCTCTATCTATCTATCTACCTACCTACCTATCAGTCTCTTTCAATGTAACTACCTATCTATCTCTATCTACCTACCTACCTACCTATCTCTATCTATCTACCTACCTACCTACCTATCTCTATCTATCTATCTATCTACCTACCTACCTATCTCTATCTATCAATCTACCTACATACCTATCTGTACCTATCTATCTACCTACCTACCTATCTGTATCTATCAATCTACCTACCTACCTATCTCTATCTATCTATCTACTGACCTACCTGTCTGTATTTATCTATCTACCTACCTACCTATCTCTATCTATCTATCTACCTACCTACCTATCTCTATCTATCTACCTACCTACCTACCTATATTTTTCTATCAATCTACCTACCTACCTATCTCTATCTATCTATCTACCTACCTACCTATCTGTCTCTATCAATCTACCTACCTATCTATCTCTATCTACCTACCTACCTACCTATCTCTATCTATCTACCTACCTACCTACCTATCTCTATCTATCTATCTATCTATCTATCTACCTACCTACCTATCTCTATCTATCAATCTACCTACCTACCTATCTGTATCTATCTATCTACCTACCTACCTATCTGTATCTATCAATCTACCTACCTACCTATCTCTATCTATCTATCTACCGACCTACCTGTCTGTATTTATCTATCTACCTACCTACCTATCTCTATCTATCTATCTACCTACCTACCTATCTGTATCTATCTATCTACCTACCTACCTATCTCTATCTATCAATCTACCTACCTACGTATCTCTATCTATCTATCTACCTACCTACCTATCTGTATTTATCTATCTACCTACCTACCTATCTCTATCTATCTACCTACCTACCTATCTGTATCTATCTATCTACCTACCTACCTATCTGTATCTATCTACCTACCTACCTATCTCTATCTATCTACCTACCTACCTACCTATCTCTATCTATCTACCTACCTACCTACCTATCTGTATCTATCTACCTATCTACCTATCTCTATCTATCTACCTACCTACCTACCTATCTCTATCTATCTACCTACCTACCTACCTACCTATCTGTATTTATCTATCTACCTACCTACCTCTCTCTATCTATCTACCTACCTACCTATCTGTATCTATCAATCTAACTACCTACCTATCTCTATCTATCTATCTATCTACCTACCTACCTATCTGTATTTATCTATCTACCTACCTATCTCTATCTATCTATCTACCTACCTACCTATCTCTATCTATCTATCTACCTACCTACCTATCTGTATCTATCAATCTGCCTACCTACCTATCTCTATCTATCTATATACCTACCTACGTATCTCTATCTATCTACCTACCTACCTACCTATCTCTATCTATCTACCTACCTACCTATCTCTATCTACCTACCTACCTACCTATCTGTATTTCTCTATCTACCTACCTACCTATCTGTATCTATCTACCTACCTACCTACCTTACTATCTCTACCTACCTACCTATCTCTATCTATCTACCTTCCTACCTACCTATCTGTATTTATCTATCTACCTACCTACCTATCTGTATCTATCTACCTACCTACCTATCTGTATCTATCTATCTACCTACCTACCTATCTGTATCTATAAATCTACCTACCTACCTATCTGTATCTATCTATCTACCTACCTACCTATCTGTATCTATCTATCTACCTACCTATCTCTATCTATCTACCTACCTACCTATCTGTATCTATCTATCTACCTACCTACCTATCTGTATCTATCTACCTACCTACCTATCTGTATCTATCAATCTACCTACCTACCTATCTCTATCTATCTATATACCTACCTACCTATCTCTATCTATCTACCTACCTACCTACCTATCTGTATTTATCTATCTACCTACCTACCTATCTCTATCTATCTATCTACCTACCTACCTATCTGTATATATCTATCTACCTACCTACCTATCTGTATCTATCAATCTACCTACCTACCTATCTCTATCTATCTATATACCTACCTACCTATCTCTATCTATCTACCTACCTACCTACCTATCTGTATTTATCTATCTACCTACCTACCTATCTCTATCTATCTATCTACCTACCTACCTATCTGTCTCTATCAATCTATCTACCTATCTATCTCTATCTATCTACCTACCTACCTATCTCTATCTATGTACCTACCTACCTACCTATCTCTATCTATCTATCTACCTACCTACCTATCTCTATCTATCAATCTACCTACCTACCTATCTGTATCTATCTACCTACCTACCTACCTATCTGTATCTATCAATCTACCTACCTACCTATCTCTATCTATCTATCTACCTACCTACCTATCTGTATTTATATATCTACATACCTACCTATCTCTATCTATCTACCTACCTACATATCTGTATCTATCTACCTACCTACCTACCTATCTGTATTCATCTATCTACCTACCTACCTATCTGTATCTATCTATCTACCTACCTACCTATCTGTATCTATCAATCTACCTACCTACCTATCTCTATCTATCTATATACCTACCTACCTATCTCTATCTATCTACCTACCTACCTACCTATCTGTATTTATCTATCTACCTACCTACCTACCTATCTGTATTTATCTATCTACCTACCTACCTATCTCTATCTATCTATCTACCTACCTACCTATCTGTATCTATAAATCTACCTACCTACCTATCTCTATCTATCTATCTATCTATCTACCTACCTATCTCTATCTATCTATCTACCTACCTACCTATCTCTATCTATCTGCCTACCTACCTACCTCTCTTTATCTATCAATCTACCTACCTACCTATCTCTATCTATCTATCTACCTACCTACCTATCTGACTCTTTCAATCTAACTACCTATCTATCTCTATCTATCTATCTACCTACCTACCTATCTCTATCTATCAATCTACCTACCTACCTATCTGTATCTATCTATCTACCTACCTACCTACCTACCTATCTCTATCTATCTATCTACCTACCTACCTATCTCTATCTATCAATCTACCTACCTACCTATCTGTATCTATCTATCTACCTACCTACCTATCTGTATCTATCAATCTACCTACCTACCTATCTCTATCTATCTATCTACTGACCTACCTATCTGTATTTATCTATCTACCTACCTACCTATCTCTATCTATCAATCTACCTACCTACCTATCTCTATCTATCTATCTACCTACCTATCTATCTCTATCTATCTATCTACCTACCTACCTATCTGTATCTATCTACCTACCTACCTATCTCTATCTATCTACCTACCTACCTACCTATCTCTATCTATCTACCTACCTACCTATCTCTATCTACCTACCTACCTACCTACCTATCTCTATCTATCTATCTACCTACCTACCTATCTGTATTTATCTATCTACCTACCTATCTCTATCTATCTATCTACCTACCTACCTATCTCTATCTATCTATCTACCTACCTACCTATCTGTATCTATCAATTTACCTACCTACCTATGTCTATCTATCTAACTACCTACCTACCTATCTCTATCTATCTACCTACCTACCTATCTGTATCTATATATCTACCTACCTACCTATCTGTATCTATCAATCTACCTACCTACCTATATCTATCTATCTATCTACCTACCTACCTATCTCTATCTATCTATCTACCTACCTACCTACCTATCTTTATCTATCTACCTACCTACCTATCTGTATTTATCTATCTACCTACCTACCTATCTCTATCTATCTACCTACCTACCTACCTATCTGTATCTATCTACCTACCTACCTATCTCTATCTATCTACCTACCTACCTACCTATCTCTCTATCTACATACCTACCTACCTATCTGTATTTATCTATCTATCTACCTAACTACCTCTCTCTATCTATCTATCTACCTACCTACCTACCTATCTGTATCTATATATCTACCTACCTACCTATCTCTAACTATCTATCTACCTACCTACCTATCTGTATTCATCTATCTACCTACCTATCTCTATCTATCTATCTACCTACCTATCTCTAATTATCTATCTACCTACCTACCTATCTGTATCTATCAATCTACCTGCCTACCTATCTCTATCTATCTATATACCTACCTACCTATCTCTATCTATCTACCTACCTACCTACCTATCTGTATCTTTCAATCTACCTACCTACCTATCTCTATCTATCTACCTACCTACCTAACTATCTCTATCTATCAATCTATCTACCTACCTACATATCTGTATCTATCTATCTATCTACCTACCTATCTGGATCTATCAATCTACCTACCTACCTATCTCTATCTATCTATCTACCTACCTACCTATCTCTATCTACCTACCTACCTACCTATCTGTATTTCTCTATCTACCTACCTACCTATCTGTATCTATCTACCTACCTACCTAACTATCTCTACCTACCTACCTATCTCTATCTATCTACCTACCTACCTATCTGTATTTATCTATCTACCTACCTACCTATCTGTATCTATCTATCTACCTACCTACCTATCTGTATCTATCTATCTACCTACCTACCTATCTGTATCTATCTACCTACCTACCTATCTCTATCTATCTATCTACCTACCTACCTATCTGTATCTATCTATCTACCTACCTACCTATCTGTATCTATCTACCTACCTATCTGTATCTATCTACCTACCTACCTACCTATCTGTATCTATCAATCTACCTACCTACCTATCTCTATCTATCTATATACATACCTACCTATCTCTATCTATCTACCTACCTACCTACCTATCTGTATTTATCTATCTACCTACATACCTATCTCTATCTATCTATCTACCTACCTACCTATCTGTCTCTATCAATCTATCTACCTATCTCTATCTATCTACCTACCTACCTATCTCTATCTATCTACCTACCTACCTATCTGTATCTATCAATCTACCTACCTACCTATCTCTATCTATCTATCTACTGACCTACCTATCTGTATTTATCTATCTACCTACCTACCTATCTCTATCTATCTATCTACCTACCTACCTATCTCTATCTACCTACCTACCTACCTATCTCTATCTATCTACCTACCTATCTGTATTTATATATCTACATACCTACCTCTCTCTATCTATCTATCTACCTACCTACCTATCTGTATCTATCAATCTACCTACCTACCTATCTCTATCTATCTACCTACCTACCTATCTGTATTTATCTATCTACCTACCTATCTCTATCTATCTATCTACCTACCTACCTATCTCTATCTATCTATCTACCTACCTACCTATCTGTATCTATCAATTTACCTACCTACCTATGTCTATCTATCTAACTACCTACCTACCTATCTCTATCTATCTACCTACCTACCTATCTGTATCTATATATCTACCTACCTACCTATCTGTATCTATCAATCTACCTACCTACCTATCTCTATCTATCTATATACCTACCTACCTATCTCTATCTATCTACCTACCTACCTACCTATCTGTATTTATCTATCTACCTACCTACCTATCTCTATCTATCTATCTACCTACCTACCTATCTGTATATATCTATCTACCTACCTACCTATCTGTATCTATCAATCTACCTACCTACCTATCTCTATCTATCTATATACCTACCTACCTATCTCTATCTATCTACCTACCTACCTACCTATCTGTATTTATCTATCTACCTACCTACCTATCTCTATCTATCTATCTACCTACCTACCTATCTCTATCTATCAATCTACCTACCTACCTATCTGTATCTATCTACCTACCTACCTACCTATCTGTATCTATCAATCTACCTACCTACCTATCCCTATCTATCTATCTACCTACCTACCTATCTGTATTTATATATCTACATACCTACCTATCTCTATCTATCTACCTACCTACATATCTGTATCTATCTACCTACCTACCTACCTATCTGTATTCATCTATCTACCTACCTACCTATCTGTATCTATCTATCTACCTACCTACCTATCTGTATCTATCAATCTACCTACCTACCTATCTCTATCTATCTATATACCTACCTACCTATCTCTATCTACCTACCTACCTACCTATCTGTATTTATCTATCTACCTACCTACCTACCTATCTGTATTTATCTATCTACCTACCTACCTATCTCTATCTATCTATCTACCTACCTACCTATCTGTATCTATAAATCTACCTACCTACCTATCTCTATCTATCTATCTACCTACCTATCTCTATCTATCTACCTACCTACCTATCTCTATCTATCTGCCTACCTACCTACCAATCTTTATCTATCAATCTACCTACCTACCTATCTCTATCTATCTATCTACCTACCTACCTATCTGTCTCTTTCAATCTAACTACCTATCTATCTCTATCTACCTACCTACCTACCTATCTCTATCTATCTACCTACCTACCTACCTATCTCTATCTATCTATCTACCTACCTACCTATCTCTATCTATCAATCTACCTACCTACCTATCTGTATCTATCTATCTACCTACCTACCTATCTGTATCTATCAATCTACCTACCTACCTATCTCTATCTATCTATCTACTGACCTACCTATCTGTATTTATCTATCTACCTACCTACCTATCTCTATCTATCTATCTACCTACCTACCTATCTCTATCTACCGACCTACCTACCTATCTCTATCTATCTACCTACCTATCTGTATTTATATATCTACATACCTACCTCTCTCTATCTATCTATCTACCTACCTACCTATCTGTATCTATCAATCTACCTACCTACCTATCTCTATCTATCTATCTACCTACCTACCTATCTGTATTTATCTATCTACCTACCTATCTCTATCTATCTATCTACCTACCTACCTATCTCTATCTATCTATCTACCTACCTACCTATCTGTATCTATCAATTTACCTACCTACCTATGTCTATCTATCTAACTACCTACCTACCTATCTCTATCTATCTACCTACCTACCTATCTGTATCTATATATCTACCTACCTACCTACCTATCTGTATCTATCAATCTACCTACCTACCTATTTCTATCTATCTATCTACCTACCTACCTATCTCTATCTATCTATCTACCTACCTACCTACCTATCTTTATCTATCTACCTACCTACCTATCTGTATTTATCTATCTACCTACCTACCTATCTCTATCTATCTACCTACCTACCTACCTATCTGTATCTATCTACCTACCTACCTATCTCTATCTATCTACCTACCTACCTACCTATCTCTCTATCTACATACCTACCTACCTATCTGTATTTATCTATCTATCTACCTAACTACCTCTCTCTATCTATCTATCTACCTACCTACCTACCTATCTGTATCTATATATCTACCTACCTACCTATCTCTAACTATCTATCTACCTACCTACCTATCTGTATTCATCTATCTACCTACCTATCTCTATCTATCTATCTACCTACCTATCTCTAATTATCTATCTACCTACCTACCTATCTGTATCTATCAATCTACCTGCCTACCTATCTCTATCTATCTATATACCTACCTACCTATCTCTATCTATCTACCTACCTACCTACCTATCTGTATCTTTCAATCTACCTACCTACCTATCTCTATCTATCTACCTACCTACCTAACTATCTCTATCTATCAATCTATCTACCTACCTACATATCTGTATCTATCTATCTATCTACCTACCTATCTGGATCTATCAATCTACCTACCTACCTATCTCTATCTATCTATCTACCTACCTATCTCTATCTACCTACCTACCTACCTATCTGTATTTCTCTATCTACCTACCTACCTATCTGTATCTATCTACCTACCTACCTAACTATCTCTACCTACCTACCTATCTCTATCTATCTACCTACATACCTATCTGTATTTATCTATCTACCTACCTACCTATCTGTATCTATCTATCTACCTACCTACCTATCTGTATCTATCTATCTACCTACCTACCTATCTGTATCTATCTACCTACCTACCTATCTCTATCTATCTATCTACCTACCTACCTATCTGTATCTATCTATCTACCTACCTACCTATCTGTATCTATCTACCTACCTATCTGTATCTATCTACCTACCTACCTACCTATCTGTATCTATCAATCTACCTACCTACCTATCTCTATCTATCTATATACATACCTACCTATCTCTATCTATCTACCTACCTACCTACCTGTCTGTATTTATCTATCTACCTACCTACCTATCTCTATCTATCTATCTACCTACCTACCTATCTGTATCTATCAATCTGCCTACCTACCTATCTCTATCTATCTATATACCTACCTACGTATCTCTATCTATCTACCTACCTACCTACCTATCTCTATCTATCTACCTACCTACCTATCTCTATCTACCTACCTACCTACCTATCTGTATTTCTCTATCTACCTACCTACCTATCTGTATCTATCTACCTACCTACCTACTTTACTATCTCTACCTACCTACCTATCTCTGTCTATCTACCTTCCTACCTACCTATCTGTATTTATCTATCTACCTACCTACCTATCTGTATCTATCTATCTACCTACCTACCTATCTGTATCTATCTACCTACCTACCTATCTGTATCTATAAATCTACCTACCTACCTATCTGTATCTATCTATCTACCTACCTACCTATCTGTATCTATCTATCTACCTACCTACCTATCTCTATCTATCTATCTACCTACCTATCTGTATCTATCTACCTACCTACCTATCTGTATCTATCAATCTACCTACCTACCTATCTCTATCTATCTATATACCTACCTACCTATCTGTATCTATCAATCTACCTACCTACCTATCTCTATCTATCTATATACCTACCTACCTATCTCTATCTACCTACCTACCTACCTACCTATCTGTATTTATCTATCTACCTACCTACCTACCTCTCTCTATCTATCTATCTACCTACCTACCTACCTATCTCTATCTATCTATCTACCTACCTACCTATCTGTATCTATAAATCTACCTACCTACCTATCTCTATCTATCTATCTATCTACCTACCTATCTCTATCTATCTACCTACCTACCTATCTCTATCTATCTATCTACCTACCTACCTATCTGTCTCTTTCAATCTAACTACCTATCTATCTCTATCTACCTACCTACCTACCTATCTCTATCTATCTACCTACCTACCTACCTATCTCTATCTATCTATCTACCTACCTACCTATCTCTATCTATCAATCTACCTACCTACCTATCTGTATCTATCTATCTACCTACCTACCTATCTGTATCTATCAATCTACCTACCTACCTATCTCTATCTATCTATCTACTGACCTACCTATCTGTATTTATCTATCTACCTACCTACCTATCTCTATCTATCTATCTACCTACCTACCTATCTCTATCTACCGACCTACCTACCTATCTCTATCTATCTACCTACCTATCTGTATTTATATATCTACATACCTACCTCTCTCTATCTATCTATCTACCTACCTACCTATCTGTATCTATCAATCTACCTACCTACCTATCTCTATCTATCTATCTACCTACCTACCTATCTGTATTTATCTATCTACCTACCTATCTCTATCTATCTATCTACCTACCTACCTATCTCTATCTATCTATCTACCTACCTACCTATCTGTATCTATCAATTTACCTACCTACCTATGTCTATCTATCTAACTACCTACCTACCTATCTCTATCTATCTACCTACCTACCTATCTGTATCTATATATCTACCTACCTACCTATCTGTATCTATCAATCTACCTACCTACCTATATCTATCTATCTATCTACCTACCTACCTATCTCTATCTATCTATCTACCTACCTACCTACCTATCTTTATCTATCTACCTACCTACCTATCTGTATTTATCTATCTACCTACCTACCTATCTCTATCTATCTACCTACCTACCTACCTATCTGTATCTATCTACCTACCTACCTATCTCTATCTATCTACCTACCTACCTACCTATCTCTCTATCTACATACCTACCTACCTATCTGTATTTATCTATCTATCTACCTAACTACCTCTCTCTATCTATCTATCTACCTACCTACCTACCCATCTGTATCTATATATCTACCTACCTACCTATCTCTAACTATCTATCTACCTACCTACCTATCTGTATTCATCTATCTACCTACCTATCTCTATCTATCTATCTACCTACCTATCTCTAATTATCTATCTACCTACCTACCTATCTGTATCTATCAATCTACCTGCCTACCTATCTCTATCTATCTATATACCTACCTACCTATCTCTATCTATCTACCTACCTACCTACCTATCTGTATCTTTCAATCTACCTACCTACCTATCTCTATCTATCTACCTACCTACCTAACTATCTCTATCTATCAATCTATCTACCTACCTACATATCTGTATCTATCTATCTATCTACCTACCTATCTGGATCTATCAATCTACCTACCTACCTATCTCTATCTATCTATCTACCTACCTACCTATCTCTATCTACCTACCTACCTACCTATCTGTATTTCTCTATCTACCTACCTACCTATCTGTATCTATCTACCTACCTACCTAACTATCTCTACCTACCTACCTATCTCTATCTATCTACCTACCTACCTATCTGTATTTATCTATCTACCTACCTACCTATCTGTATCTATCTATCTACCTACCTACCTATCTGTATCTATCTATCTACCTACCTACCTATCTGTATCTATCTACCTACCTACCTATCTCTATCTATCTATCTACCTACCTACCTATCTGTATCTATCTATCTACCTACCTACCTATCTGTATCTATCTACCTACCTATCTGTATCTATCTACCTACCTACCTACCTATCTGTATCTATCAATCTACCTACCTACCTATCTCTATCTATCTATATACATACCTACCTATCTCTATCTATCTACCTACCTACCTACCTATCTGTATTTATCTATCTACCTACATACCTATCTCTATCTATCTATCTACCTACCTACCTATCTGTCTCTATCAATCTATCTACCTATCTATCTCTATCTATCTACCTACCTACCTATCTCTATCTATCTACCTACCTACCTACCTATCTCTATCTATCTATCTACCTACCTACCTATCTCTATCTATCAATCTACCTACCTACCTATCTGTATCTTTCTATCTACCTACCTACCTATCTATATCTATCAATCTACCTACCTACCTATCTCTATCTATCTATCTACCTACCTACCTATCTGTATTTATATATCTACATACCTACCTATCTCTATCTATCTACCTACCTACATATCTGTATCTATCTATCTACCTACCTACCTATCTGTATCTATCAATCTACCTACCTACCTATCTCTATCTATCTACCTACCTACCTACCTATCTGTATTTATCTATCTACCTACCTACCTATCTGTATCTATCTATCTACCTACCTACCTAACTATCTCTACCTACCTACCTATCTCTATCTATCTACCTACCTACCTACCTATCTGTATTTATCTATCTACCTACCTACCTATCTGTATCTATCTATCTACCTACCTACCTATCTGTATCTATCTATCTACCTACCTACCTAGCTGTATCTATCAATCTACCTACCTACCTATCTCTATCTATCTACCTACCTACCTACCTATCTCTATTTATCTATCTACCTACCTACCTATCTGTATCTATCTATCTACCTACCTACCTATCTGTATCTATCAATCTACCTACCTACCTATCTCTATCTATCTATATACCTACCTACCTATCTCTATCTATCTACCTACCTACCTACCTATCTGTATTTATCTATCTACCTACCTACCTATCTCTATCTATCTATCTACCTACCTACCTATCTGTATCTATAAATCTACCTACCTACCTATCTCTATCTATCTATCTATCTATCTATCTACCTACCTATCTCTATCTATCTACCTACCTACCTACCTCTATTTATCTACCTACCTACCTACCTATCTTTATCTATCAATCTACGTACCTACCTATCTCTATCTATCAATCTACCTACCTACCTATCTGTATCTATCTACCTACCTACCTACCTATCTGTATCTATCAATCTACCTACCTACCTATCTCTATCTATCTATCTACCTACCTACCTATCTGTATTTATAAATCTACATACCTACCTATCTCTATCTATCTACCTACCTACATATCTGTATCTATCTACCTACCTAGCTACCTATCTGTATTCATCTATCTACCTACCTACCTATCTGTATCTATCTATCTACCTACCTACCTATCTGTATCTATCAATCTACCTACCTACCTATCTCTATCTATCTACCTACCTACCTACCTATCTCTATCTATCTACCTACCTACCTAGCTATCTGTATTTATCTATCTACCTACCTACCTACCTATCTGTATTTATCTATCTATCTACCTACCTATCTCTATCTATCTATCTACCTACCTACCTATCTGTATCTATAAATCTACCTACCTACCTATCTCTATCTATCTATCTATCTATCTATCTACCTACCTATCTCTATCTATCTATCTACCTACCTACCTATCTCTATCTATCTGCCTACCTACCTACCTATCTTTATCTATCAATCTACCTACCTACCTATCTCTATCTATCTATCTACCTACCTACCTATCTGTCTCTTTCAATCTAACTACCTATCTATCTCTATCTACCTACCTACCTACCTATCTCTATCTATCTACCTACCTACCTACCTATCTCTATCTATCTATCTATCTACCTACCTACCTATCTCTATCTATCAATCTACCTACCTACCTATCTGTATCTATCTATCTACCTACCTACCTATCTGTATCTATCAATCTACCTACCTACCTATCTCTATCTATCTATCTACTGACCTACCTGTCTGTATTTATCTATCTACCTACCTACCTATCTCTATCTATCTATCTACCTACCTACCTATCTCTATCTATCTACCTACCTACCTACCTATATTTTTCTATCAATCTACCTACCTACCTATCTCTATCTATCTATCTACCTACCTACCTATCTGTCTCTATCAATCTATCTACCTATCTATCTCTATCTACCTACCTACCTACCTATCTCTATCTATCTACCTACCTACCTACCTATCTCTATCTATCTATCTATCTATCTACCTACCTACCTATCTCTATCTATCAATCTACCTACCTACCTATCTGTATCTATCTATCTACCTACCTACCTATCTGTATCTATCAATCTACATACCTACCTATCTCTATCTATCTATCTACCGACCTACCTGTCTGTATTTATCTATCTACCTACCTACCTATCTCTATCTATCTATCTACCTACCTACCTATCTGTATCTATCTATCTACCTACCTACCTATCTCTATCTATCAATCTACCTACCTACCTATCTCTATCTATCTATCTACCTACCTACCTATCTGTATTTATCTATCTACCTACCTACCTATCTCTATCTATCTATCTACCTACCTACCTATCTGTATCTATCTATCTATCTACCTACCTATCTGTATCTATCTACCTACCTACCTATCTCTATCAATCTACCTACCTACCTACCTATCTCTATCTATCTACCTACCTACCTACCTATCTGTATCTATCTACCTATCTACCTATCTCTATCTATCTACCTACCTACCTACCTATCTCTATCTATCTACCTACCTACCTACCTACCTATCTGTATTTATCTATCTACCTACCTACCTCTCTCTATCTATCTATCTACCTACCTACCTATCTGTATCTATCAATCTAACTACCTACCTATCTCTATCTATCTATCTATCTACCTACCTACCTATCTCTATCTATCTATCTACCTACCTACCTATCTGTATCTATCAATCTACCTACCTACCTATCTCTATCTATCTATATACCTACCTACGTATCTCTATCTATCTACCTACCTACCTACCTATCTCTATCTATCTATCTACCTACCTACCTATCTCTATCTACCTACCTACCTACCTATCTGTATTTCTCTACCTACCTACCTACCTATCTGTATCTATCTACCTACCTACCTACCTAACTATCTCTACCTACCTACCTATCTCTATCTATCTACCTACCTACCTACCTATCTGTATTTATCTATCTACCTACCTACCTATCTGTATCTATCTATCTACCTACCTACCTATCTGTATCTATCTATCTACCTACCTACCTATCTGTATCTATAAATCTACCTACCTACCTATCTGTATCTATCTATCTACCTACCTACCTATCTGTATCTATCTATCTACCTACCTACCTATCTGTATCTATCTATCTACCTACCTACCTATCTCTATCTATCTATCTACCTACCTACCTATCTGTATCTATCTATCTACCTACCTACCTATCTCTATCTATCTATATACCTACCTACCTATCTCTATCTATCTACCTACCTACCTACCTATCTGTATCTATCTATCTACCTACCTACCTATCTGTATCTATCTATCTACCTACCTACCTATCTGTATCTATCTATCTACCTACCTACCTATCTCTATCTATCTATCTACCTACCTACCTATCTGTATCTATCAATCTACCTACCTACCTATCTCTATCTATCTATATACCTACCTACCTATCTCTATCTATCTACCTACCTACCTACCTATCTGTATTTATCTATCTACCTACCTACCTATCTCTATCTATCTATCTACCTACCTACCTATCTGTATATATCTATCTACCTACCTACCTATCTGTATCTATCAATCTACCTACCTACCTATCTCTATCTATCTATATACCTACCTACCTATCTCTATCTATCTACCTACCTACCTACCTATCTGTATTTATCTATCTACCTACCTACCTATCTCTATCTATCTATCTACCTACCTACCTATCTGTCTCTATCAATCTATCTACCTATCTATCTCTATCTATCTACCTACCTACCTATCTCTATCTATGTACCTACCTACCTACCTATCTCTATCTATCTATCTACCTACCTACCTATCTCTATCTATCAATCTACCTACCTACCTATCTGTATCTATCTACCTACCTACCTACCTATCTGTATCTATCAATCTACCTACCTACCTATCTCTATCTATCTATCTACCTACCTACCTATCTGTATATATCTATCTACCTACCTACCTATCTGTATCTATCAATCTACCTACCTACCTATCTCTATCTATCTATATACCTACCTACCTATCTCTATCTATCTACCTACCTACCTACCTATCTGTATTTATCTATCTACCTACCTACCTATCTCTATCTATCTATCTACCTACCTACCTATCTGTCTCTATCAATCTATCTACCTATCTATCTCTATCTATCTACCTACCTACCTATCTCTATCTATGTACCTACCTACCTACCTATCTCTATCTATCTATCTACCTACCTACCTATCTCTATCTATCAATCTACCTACCTACCTATCTGTATCTATCTACCTACCTACCTACCTATCTCTATCTATCTATCTACCTACCTACCTATCTCTATCTATCTACCTACCTACCTACCTATATTTTTCTATCAATCTACCTACCTACCTATCTCTATCTATCTATCTACCTACCTACCTATCTGTCTCTATCAATCTATCTACCTATCTATCTCTATCTACCTACCTACCTACCTATCTCTATCTATCTACCTACCTACCTACCTATCTCTATCTATCTATCTATCTATCTACCTACCTACCTATCTCTATCTATCAATCTACCTACCTACCTATCTGTATCTATCTATCTACCTACCTACCTATCTGTATCTATCAATCTACCTACCTACCTATCTCTATCTATCTATCTACCGACCTACCTGTCTGTATTTATCTATCTACCTACCTACCTATCTCTATCTATCTATCTACCTACCTACCTATCTGTATCTATCTATCTACCTACCTACCTATCTCTATCTATCAATCTACCTACCTACCTATCTGTATTTATCTATCTACCTACCTACCTATCTCTATCTATCTATCTACCTACCTACCTATCTGTATCTATCTATCTATCTACCTACCTATCTGTATCTATCTACCTACCTACCTATCTCTATCTATCTACCTACCTACCTACCTATCTCTATCTATCTACCTACCTACCTACCTATCTGTATCTATCTACCTATCTACCTATCTCTATCTATCTACCTACCTACCTACCTATCTCTATCTATCTACCTACCTACCTACCTATCTGTATTTATCTATCTACCTACCTACCTCTCTCTATCTATCTATCTACCTACCTACCTATCTGTATCTATCAATCTAACTACCTACCTATCTCTATCTATCTATCTATCTACCTACCTACCTATCTGTATTTATCTATCTACCTACCTATCTCTATCTATCTATCTACCTACCTACCTATCTCTATCTATCTATCTACCTACCTACCTATCTGTATCTATCAATCTACCTACCTACCTATCTCTATCTATCTATATACCTACCTACGTATCTCTATCTATCTACCTACCTACCTACCTATCTCTATCTATCTATCTACCTACCTACCTATCTCTATCTACCTACCTACCTACCTATCTGTATTTCTCTACCTACCTACCTACCTATCTGTATCTATCTACCTACCTACCTACCTAACTATCTCTACCTACCTACCTATCTCTATCTATCTACCTACCTACCTACCTATCTGTATTTATCTATCTACCTACCTACCTATCTGTATCTATCTATCTACCTACCTACCTATCTGTATCTATAAATCTACCTACCTACCTATCTGTATCTATCTATCTACCTACCTACCTATCTGTATCTATCTATCTACCTACCTACCTATCTGTATCTATCTATCTACCTACCTACCTATCTC
Source organism: Crotalus helleri (assembly GCA_024509115.1). Taxonomy (NCBI): domain Eukaryota; kingdom Metazoa; phylum Chordata; class Lepidosauria; order Squamata; family Viperidae; genus Crotalus; species Crotalus helleri. Next base: position 19,587 of record JAKSXO010000220.1, read on the forward strand.
TATCTATCTATCTACCTACCTACCTATCTGTATCTATCTATCTACCTACCTACCTATCTGTATCTATCTACCTACCTACCTATCTGTATCTATCAATCTACCTACCTACCTATCTCTATCTATCTATATACCTACCTACCTATCTCTATCTATCTACCTACCTACCTACCTATCTGTATTTATCTATCTACCTACCTACCTATCTCTATCTATCTATCTACCTACCTACCTATCTGTATATATCTATCTACCTACCTACCTATCTGTATCTATCAATCTACCTACCTACCTATCTCTATCTATCTATATACCTACCTACCTATCTCTATCTATCTACCTACCTACCTACCTATCTGTATTTATCTATCTACCTACCTACCTATCTCTATCTATCTATCTACCTACCTACCTATCTGTCTCTATCAATCTATCTACCTATCTATCTCTATCTATCTACCTACCTACCTATCTCTATCTATGTACCTACCTACCTACCTATCTCTATCTATCTATCTACCTACCTACCTATCTCTATCTATCAATCTACCTACCTACCTATCTGTATCTATCTACCTACCTACCTACCTATCTGTATCTATCAATCTACCTACCTACCTATCTCTATCTATCTATCTACCTACCTACCTATCTGTATTTATATATCTACATACCTACCTATCTCTATCTATCTACCTACCTACATATCTGTATCTATCTACCTATCTACCTACCTATCTGTATTCATCTCTCTACCTACCTACCTATCTGTATCTATCTATCTACCTACCTACCTATCTGTATCTATCAATCTACCTACCTACCTATCTCTATCTATCTATATACCTACCTACCTATCTCTATCTATCTACCTACCTACCTACCTATCTGTATTTATCTATCTACCTACCTACCTACCTATCTGTATTTATCTATCTACCTACCTACCTACCTATCTCTATCTACCTACCTACCTACCTATCTCTATCTATCTATCTACCTACCTACCTATCTCTATCTATCAATCTACCTACCTACCTATCTGTATCTATCTATCTACCTACCTACCTATCTGTATCTATCAATCTACCTACCTACCTATCTCTATCTATCTATCTACTGACCTACCTATCTGTATTTATCTATCTACCTACCTACCTATCTCTATCTATCAATCTACCTACCTACCTATCTCTATCTATCTATCTACCTACCTACCTATCTCTATCTATCTATCTACCTACCTACCTATCTGTATCTATCTACCTACCTACCTATCTCTATCTATCTACCTACCTACCTACCTATCTCTATCTATCTACCTACCTACCTATCTCTATCTACCTACCTACCTACCTACCTACCTATCTGTATTTATCTATCTACCTACCTACCTCTCTCTATCTATCTATCTACTTACCTACCTATCTGTATCTATCAATCTACCTACCTACCTATCTCTATCTATCTATCTACCTACCTGCCTATCTGTATTTATCTATCTACCTACCTATCTCTATCTATCTATCTACCTACCTACCTATCTCTATCTATCTATCTACCTACCTACCTAGCTGTATCTATCAATCTACCTACCTACCTATCTCTATCTATCTACCTACCTACCTACCTATCTGTATTTATCTATCTACCTACCTACCTATCTGTATCTATCTATCTACCTACCTACCTATCTGTATCTATCAATCTACCTACCTACCTATCTCTATCTATCTATATACCTACCTACCTATCTCTATCTATCTACCTACCTACCTACCTATCTGTATTTATCTATCTACCTACCTACCTATCTCTATCTATCTATCTACCTACCTACCTATCTGTATCTATAAATCTACCTACCTACCTATCTCTATCTATCTATCTATCTATCTACCTACCTATCTCTATCTATCTACCTACCTACCTCTATTTATCTACCTACCTACCTACCTATCTTTATCTATCAATCTACCTACCTACCTATCTCTATCTATCAATCTACCTACCTACCTATCTGTATCTATCTACCTACCTACCTACCTATCTGTATCTATCAATCTACCTACCTACCTATCTCTATCTATCTATCTACCTACCTACCTATCTGTATTTATAAATCTACATACCTACCTATCTCTATCTATCTACCTACCTACATATCTGTATCTATCTACCTACCTACCTACCTATCTGTATTCATCTATCTACCTACCTACCTATCTGTATCTATCTATCTACCTACCTACCTATCTGTATCTATCAATCTACCTACCTACCTATCTCTATCTATCTATATACCTACCTACCTATCTCTATCTATCTACCTACCTACCTACCTATCTGTATTTATCTATCTACCTACCTACCAACCTATCTGTATTTATCTATCTACCTACCTACCTATCTCTATCTATCTATCTACCTACCTACCTATCTGTATCTATAACTCTACCTACCTACCTATCTCTATCTATCTATCTATCTACCTACCTATCTCTATCTATCTATCTACCTACCTACCTATCTCTATCTATCTGCCTACCTACCTACCTATCTTTATCTATCAATCTACCTACCTACCTATCTCTATCTATCTATCTACCTACCTACCTATCAGTCTTTTTCAATGTAACTACCTATCTATCTCTATCTACCTACCTACCTACCTATCTCTATCTATCTACCTACCTACCTACCTATCTCTATCTATCTATCTATCTATCTATCTACCTACCTACCTATCTCTATCTATCAATCTACCTACCTACCTATCTGTATCTATCTATCTACCTACCTACCTATCTGTATCTATCAATCTACCTACCTACCTATCTCTATCTATCTATCTACTGACCTACCTGTCTGTATTTATCTATCTACCTACCTACCTATCTCTATCTATCTATCTACCTACCTACCTATCTCTATCTATCTACCTACCTACCTACCTATATTTTTCTATCAATCTACCTACCTACCTATCTCTATCTATCTATCTACCTACCTACCTATCTGTCTCTATCAATCTACCTACCTATCTATCTCTATCTACCTACCTACCTACCTATCTCTATCTATCTACCTACCTACCTACCTATCTCTATCTATCTATCTATCTATCTATCTATCTACCTACCTACCTATCTCTATCTATCAATCTACCTACCTACCTATCTGTATCTATCTATCTACCTACCTACCTATCTGTATCTATCAATCTACCTACCTACCTATCTCTATCTATCTATCTACCGACCTACCTGTCTGTATTTATCTATCTACCTACCTACCTATCTCTATCTATCTATCTACCTACCTACCTATCTGTATCTATCAATCTGCCTACCTACCTATCTCTATCTATCTATATACCTACCTACGTATCTCTATCTATCTACCTACCTACCTACCTATCTCTATCTATCTACCTACCTACCTATCTCTATCTACCTACCTACCTACCTATCTGTATTTCTCTATCTACCTACCTACCTATCTGTATCTATCTACCTACCTACCTACTTTACTATCTCTACCTACCTACCTATCTCTGTCTATCTACCTTCCTACCTACCTATCTGTATTTATCTATCTACCTACCTACCTATCTGTATCTATCTACCTACCTACCTACCTATCTGTATCTATCTATCTACCTACCTACCTATCTGTATCTATAAATCTACCTACCTACCTATCTGTATCTATCTATCTACCTACCTACCTATCTGTATCTATCTATCTACCTACCTACCTATCTCTATCTATCTATCTACCTACCTACCTATCTGTATCTATCTATCTACCTACCTACCTATCTGTATCTATCTACCTACCTACCTATCTGTATCTATCAATCTACCTACCTACCTATCTCTATCTATCTATATACCTACCTACCTATCTCTATCTATCTACCTACCTACCTACCTATCTGTATTTATCTATATACCTACCTACCTATCTCTATCTATCTATCTACCTACCTACCTATCTGTCTCTATCAATCTATCTACCTATCTATCTCTATCTATCTACCTACCTACCTATCTCTATCTATGTACCTACCTACCTACCTATCTCTATCTATCTATCTACCTACCTACCTATCTCTATCTATCAATCTACCTACCTACCTATCTGTATCTATCTACCTACCTACCTACCTATCTGTATCTATCAATCTACCTACCTACCTATCTCTATCTATCTATCTACCTACCTACCTATCTGTATTTATATATCTACATACCTACCTATCTCTATCTATCTACCTACCTACATATCTGTATCTATCTACCTACCTACCTACCTATCTGTATTCATCTATCTACCTACCTACCTATCTGTATCTATCTATCTACCTACCTACCTATCTGTATCTATCAATCTACCTACCTACCTATCTCTATCTATCTATATACCTACCTACCTATCTCTATCTATCTACCTACCTACCTACCTATCTGTATTTATCTATCTACCTACCTACCTACCTATCTGTATTTATCTATCTACCTACCTACCTATCTCTACCTATCTATCTACCTACCTACCTATCTGTATCTATAAATCTACCTACCTACCTATCTCTATCTATCTATCTATCTACCTACCTATCTCTATCTATCTATCTACCTACCTACCTATCTCTATCTATCTGCCTACCTACCTACCTATCTTTATCTATCAATCTACCTACCTACCTATCTCTATCTATCTATCTACCTACCTACCTATCTGTCTCTTTCAATCTAACTACCTATCTATCTCTATCTACCTACCTACCTACCTATCTCTATCTATCTACCTACCTACCTACCTATCTCTATCTATCTATCTACCTACCTACCTATCTCTATCTATCAATCTACCTACCTACCTATCTGTATCTATCTATCTACCTACCTACCTACCTATCTGTATCTATCAATCTACCTACCTACCTATCTCTATCTATCTATCTACTGACCTACCTATCTGTATTTATCTATCTACCTACCTACCTATCTCTATCTATCAATCTACCTACCTACCTATCTCTATCTATCTATCTACCTACCTACCTATCTCTATCTATCTATCTACCTACCTACCTATCTGTATCTATCTACCTACCTACCTATCTCTATCTATCTACCTACCTACCTACCTATCTCTATCTATCTACCTACCTACCTATCTCTATCTACCTACCTACCTACCTACCTATCTCTATCTATCTACCTACCTACCTACCTATCTGTATTTATCTATCTACCTACCTACCTCTCTCTATCTATCTATCTACCTACCTACCTATCTGTATCTATCAATCTACCTACCTACCTATCTCTATCTATCTATCTACCTACCTACCTATCTGTATTTATCTATCTACCTACCTATCTCTATCTATCTATCTACCTACCTACCTATCTGTATCTATATATCTACCTACCTACCTATCTGTATCTATCAATCTACCTACCTACCTATATCTATCTATCTATCTACCTACCTACCTATCTCTATCTATCTATCTACCTACCTACCTATCTTTATCTATCTACCTACCTACCTATCTGTATTTATCTATCTACCTACCTACCTATCTCTATCTATCTACCTACCTACCTACCTATCTGTATCTATCTACCTACCTACCTTCTATCTATCTACCTACCTACCTACCTATCTATATCTATCTACCTACCTACCTATCTCTATCTATCTACATACCTACCTACCTATCTGTATTTATCTATCTATCTACCTAACTACCTCTCTCTATCTATCTATCTACCTACCCACCTACCTATCTGTATCTATATATCTACCTACCTACCTATCTCTAACTATCTATCTACCTACCTACCTATCTGTATTTATCTATCTACCTACCTATCTCTATCTATCTATCTATCTACCTACCTATCTATCTCTAATTATCTATCTACCTACCTACCTATCTGTATCTATCAATCTACCTGCCTACCTATCTCTATCTATCTATATACCTACCTACCTATCTCTATCTATCTACCTACCTACCTACCTATCTGTATCTTTCAATCTACCTACCTACCTATCTCTATCTATCTACCTACCTACCTATCTCTATCTATCAATCTATCTATCTACCTACCTACATATCTGTATCTATCTATCTACCTACCTATCTGTATCTATCAATCTACCTACCTACCTATCTCTATCTATCTATCTACCTACCTACCTATCTCTATCTACCTACCTACCTACCTATCTGTATTTCTCTATCAACCTACCTACCTATCTCTATCTATCTACCTACCTACCTAACTATCTCTACCTACCTACCTATCTCTATCTATCTACCTACCTACCTACCTATCTGTATTTATCTATCTACCTACCTACCTATCTGTATCTATCTATCTACCTACCTGCCTATCTGTATCTATCTACCTACCTACCTATCTCTATCTATCTATCTACCTACCTACCTATCTCTATCTATCTATCTACCTACCTACCTATCTGTATCTATCTACCTACCTATCTGTATCTATCTACCTACCTACCTACCTATCTGTATCTATCAATCTACCTACCTACCTATCTCTATCTATCTATATACATACCTACCTATCTCTATCTATCTACCTACCTACCTACCTATCTGTATTTATCTATCTACCTACATACCTATCTCTATCTATCTATCTACCTACCTACCTATGTCTCTATCAATCTATCTACCTATCTATCTCTATCTATCTACCTACCTACCTATCTCTATCTATCTACCTACCTACCTACCTACCTACCTATCTCTATCTATCTATCAACCTACCTACCTATCTCTATCTATCAATCTACCTACCTACCTATCTGTATCTTTCTATCTACATACCTACCTATCTATATCTATCAATCTACCTACCTACCTATATCTATCTATCTATCTACCTACCTATCTGTATTTATATATCTACATACCTACCTATCTCTATCTATCTACCTACCTACATATCTGTATCTATCTATCTACCTACCTACCTATCTGTATCTATCTATCTACCTACCTACCTATCTGTATCTATCAATCTACCTACCTACCTATCTCTATCTATCTACCTACCTACATATCTGTATTTATCTATCTACCTACCTACCTATCTGTATCTATCTATCTACCTACCTACCTAACTATCTCTACCTACCTACCTATCTCTATCTATCTACCTACCTACCTACCTATCTGTATTTATCTATCTACCTACCTACCTATCTCTATCCATCTATCTACCTACCTACCTATCTGTATCTATCTATCTACCTACCTACCTATCTGTATCTATCTACCTACCTACCTAGCTGTATCTATCAATCTACCTACCTACCTATCTCTATCTATCTATCTACCTACCTACCTATCTGTATCTATCTATCTACCTACCTAACTATCTGTATCTATCAATCTACCTACCTACCTATCTCTATCTATCTATATACCTACCTACCTATCTCTATCTATCTACCTACCTACCTACCTATCTGTATTTATCTATCTACCTACCTACCTATCTGTATCTATAAATCTACCTACCTACCTATCTCTATCTATCTATCTATCTATCTACCTACCTATCTCTATCTATCTATCTACCTACCTACCTATCTCTATTTATCTACCTACCTACCTACCTATCTTTATCTATCAATCTACCTACCTACCTATCTCTATCTATCTATCTACCTACCTACCATCTGTCTCTTTCAATCTACCTACCTATCTATTTCTATCTACCTACCTACCTACCTATCTCTATCTATCTACCTACCTACCTACCTATCTCTATCTATCTATCTACCTACCTACCTATCTCTATCTATCAATCTACCTACCTACCTATCTGTATCTATCTATCTACCTACCTACCTATCTGTATCTATCTATCTATCTACCTACCTATCTCTATCTATCTATCTACCTACCTACCTATCTCTATCTATCTGCCTACCTACCTACCTATCTTTATCTATCAATCTACCTACCTACCTATCTCTATCTATCTATCTACCTACCTACCTATCTGTCTCTTTCAATCTACCTACCTATCTATTTCTATCTACCTACCTACCTACCTATCTCTATCTATCTACCTACCTACCTACCTATCTCTATCTATCTATCTACCTACCTACCTATCTATCTATCAATCTACCTACCTACCTATCTGTATCTATCTATCTACCTACCTACCTATCTGTATCTATCAATCTACCTACCTACCTATCTCTATCTATCTATCTACTGACCTACCTATCTGTATTTATCTATCTACCTACCTACCTATCTCTATCTATCTATCTACCTACCTACCTATCTGTATCTATCTATCTACCTACCTACCTATCTCTATCTATCAATCTACCTACCTACCTATCTCTATCTATCTATCTACCTACCTACCTATCTCTATCTATCTATCTACCTACCTACCTATCTGTATCTATCTACCTACCTACCTATCTCTATCTATCTACCTACCTACCTACCTATCTCTATCTATCTACCTACCTACCTATCTCTATCTACCTACCTACCTACCTACCTACCTATCTCTAAATATCTACCTACCTACCTACCTATCTGTATTTATCTATCTACCTACCTACCTCTCTCTATCTATCTATCTACCTACCTACCTATCTGTATCTATCAATCTACCTACCTACCTATCTCTATCTATCTATCTACCTACCTACCTATCTGTATTTATCTATCTACCTACCTATCTCTATCTATCTATCTACCTACCTACCTATCTCTATCTATCTATCTACCTACCTACCTATCTGTATCTATCAATTTACCTACCTACCTATGTCTATCTATCTAACTACCTACCTACCTATCTCTATCTATCTACCTACCTACCTATCTGTATCTATATATCTACCTACCTACCTATCTGTATCTATCAATCTACCTACCTACCTATATCTATCTATCTATCTACCTACCTACCTATCTCTATCTATCTATCTACCTACCTACCTATCTTTATCTATCTACCTACCTACCTATCTGTATTTATCTATCTACCTACCTACCTATCTCTATCTATCTACCTACCTACCTACCTATCTGTATCTATCTACCTACCTACCTATCTCTATCTATCTACCTACCTACCTACCTATCTCTATCTATCTACATACCTACCTACCTATCTGTATTTATCTATCTATCTACCTAACTACCTCTCTCTATCTATCTATCTACCTACCTACCTACCTATCTGTATCTATATATCTACCTACCTACCTATCTCTAACTATCTATCTACCTACCTACCTATCTGTATTTATCTATCTACCTACCTATCTCTATCTATCTATCTACCTACCTACCTATCTCTAATTATCTATCTGCCTACCTACCTATCTGTATCTATCAATCTACCTGCCTACCTATCTCTATCTATCTATATACCTACCTACCTATCTCTATCTATCTACCTACCTACCTACCTATATGTATCTTTCAATCTACCTACCTACCTATCTCTATCTATCTACCTACCTACCTACCTATCTCTATCTATCAATCTATCTACCTACCTACATATCTGTATCTATCTATCTACCTACCTATCTGTATCTATCAATCTACCTACCTACCTATCTCTATCTATCTACCTACCTACCTATCTCTATCTACCTACCTACCTACCTATCTGTATTTCTCTATCTACCTACCTACCTATCTGTATCTATCTACCTACCTAACTAACTATCTCTACCTACCTACCTATCTCTATCTATCTACCTACCTACCTACCTATCTGTATTTATCTATCTACCTACCTACCTATCTGTATCTATCTATCTACCTACCTACCTATCTGTATCTATCTACCTACCTACCTATCTCTATCTATCTATCTACCTACCTACCTATCTCTATCTATCTATCTACCTACCTACCTATCTGTATCTATCTACCTACCTATCTGTATCTATCTACCTACCTACCTACCTATCTGTATCTATCAATCTACCTACCTACCTATCTCTATCTATCTATATACATACCTACCTATCTCTATCTATCTACCTACCTACCTACCTATCTGTATTTATCTATCTACCTACATACCTATCTCTATCTATCTATCTACCTACCTACCTATCTGTCTCTATCAATCTATCTACCTATCTATCTCTATCTATCTACCTACCTACCTATCTCAATCTATCTACCTACCTACCTACCTATCTCTATCTATCTACCTACCTACCTATCTCTATCTATCAATCTACCTACCTATCTGTATCTTTCTATCTACCTACCTACCTATCTATATCTATCAATCTACCTACCTACCTATCTCTATCTATCTATCTACCTACCTACCTATCTGTATTTATATATCTACATACCTACCTATCTCTATCTATCTACCTACCTACATATCTGTATCTATCTACCTACCTACCTATCTGTATCTATCTATCTACCTACCTACCTATCTGTATCTATCAATCTACCTACCTACCTATCTCTATCTATCTACCTACCTACCTATCTGTATTTATCTATCTACCTACCTACCTATCTGTATCTATCTATCTACCTACCTACCTAACTATCTCTACCTACCTACCTATCTCTATCTATCTACCTACCTACCTACCTATCTGTATTTATCTATCTACCTACCTACCTATCTGTATCTATCTATCTACCTACCTACCTATCTGTATCTATCTATCTACCTACCTACCTATCTGTATCTATCTACCTACCTACCTAGCTGTATCTATCAATCTACCTACCTACCTATCTCTATCTATCTACCTACCTACCTACCTATCTGTATTTATCTATCTACCTCCCTACCTATCTGTATCTATCTATCTACCTAACTACCTATCTGTATCTATCAATCTACCTACCTACCTATCTCTATCTATCTATATACCTACCTACCTATCTCTATCTATCTACGTACCTACCTACCTATCTGTATTTATCTATCTACCTACCTACCTATCTGTATCTATAAATCTACCTACCTACCTATCTCTATCTATCTATCTATCTATCTACCTACCTATCTCTATCTATCTATCTACCTACCTACCTATCTCTATTTATCTACCTACCTACCTACCTATCTCTATCTATCTATCTACCTACCTACCATCTGTCTCTTTCAATCTACCTACCTATCTATTTCTATCTACCTACCTACCTACCTATCTCTATCTATCTACCTACCTACCTACCTACCTATCTCTATCTATCTATCTATCTACCTACCTACCTATCTCTATCTATCAATCTACCTACCTACCTATCTGTATCTATCTATCTACCTACCTACCTATCTGTATCTATCTATCTATCTACCTACCTATCTCTATCTATCTACCTACCTACCTATCTCTATCTATCTGCCTACCTACCTACCTATCTTTATCTATCAATCTACCTACCTACCTATCTCTATCTATCTATCTACCTACCTACCTATCTGTCTCTTTCAATCTACCTACCTATCTATTTCTATCTACCTACCTACCTACCTATCTCTATCTATCTACCTACCTACCTACCTATCTCTATCTATCTATCTACCTACATACCTATCTCTATCTATCAATCTACCTACCTACCTATCTGTATCTATCTATCTACCTACCTACCTATCTGTATCTATCAATCTACCTACCTACCTATCTCTATCTATCTACCTACCTACCTACCTATCTCTATCTATCTATCTATCTATCTATCTACCTACCTACCTATCTCTATCTATCGATCTACCTACCTACCTATCTGTATCTATCTATCTACCTACCTACCTATCTGTATCTATCAATCTACCTACCTACCTATCTCTATCTATCTATCTACTGACCTACCTGTCTGTATTTATCTATCTACCTACCTACCTATCTCTATCTATCTATCTACCTACCTACCTATCATTATCTATCTACCTACCTACCTACCTATATTTTTCTATCAATCTACCTACCTACCTATCTCTATCTATCTATCTACCTACCTACCTATCTGTCTCTATCAATCTATCTACCTATCTATCTCTATCTACCTACCTACCTACCTATCTCTATCTATCTACCTACCTACCTACCTATCTCTATCTATCTATCTATCTATCTACCTACCTACCTATCTCTATCTATCAATCTACCTACCTACCTATCTGTATCTATCTATCTACCTACCTACCTATCTGTATCTATCAATCTACCTACCTACCTATCTCTATCTATCTATCTACCGACCTACCTGTCTGTATTTATCTATCTACCTACCTACCTATCTCTATCTATCTATCTACCTACCTACCTATCTGTATCTATCTATCTACCTACCTACCTATCTCTATCTATCAATCTACCTACCTACCTATCTCTATCTATCTATCTACCTACCTACCTATCTGTATTTATCTATCTACCTACCTACCTCTCTCTATCTATCTATCTACCTACCTACCTATCTCTATCTATCTATCTACCTACCTACCTATCTGTATCTATCTACCTACCTACCTACCTATCTCTATCTATCTACCTACCTACCTACCTATCTCTATCTATCTACCTACCTACCTACCTATCTGTATCTATCTACCTATCTACCTATCTCTATCTATCTACCTACCTACCTACCTATCTCTATCTATCTACCTACCTACCTACCTACCTATCTGTATTTATCTATCTACCTACCTACCTCTCTCTATCTATCTATCTACCTACCTACCTATCTGTATCTATCAATCTAACTACCTACCTATCTCTATCTATCTATCTATCTACCTGCCTACCTATCTGTATTTATCTATCTACCTACCTATCTCTATCTATCTATCTACCTACCTACCTATCTCTATCTATCTATCTACCTACCTACCTATCTGTATCTATCAATCTACCTACCTACCTATCTCTATCTATCTATATACCTACCTACGTATCTCTATCTATCTACCTACCTACCTACCTATCTCTATCTATCTATCTACCTACCTACCTATCTCTATCTACCTACCTACCTACCTATCTGTATTTCTCTATCTACCTACCTACCTATCTGTATCTATCTACCTACCTACCTACCTAACTATCTCTACCTACCTACCTATCTCTATCTATCTACCTACCTACCTACCTATCTGTATTTATCTATCTACCTACCTACCTATCTGTATCTATCTATCTACCTACCTACCTATCTGTATCTATCTATCTACCTACCTACCTATCTGTATCTATAAATCTACCTACCTACCTATCTGTATCTATCTATCTACCTACCTACCTATCTGTATCTATCTATCTACCTACCTACCTATCTGTATCTATCTATCTACCTACCTACCTATCTCTATCTATCTATCTACCTACCTACCTATCTGTATCTATCTATCTACCTACCTACCTATCTGTATCTATCTACCTACCTACCTATCTGTATCTATCAATCTACCTACCTACCTATCTCTATCTATCTATATACCTACCTACCTATCTCTATCTATCTACCTACCTACCTACCTACCTATCTGTATTTATCTATCTACCTACCTACCTACCTATCTCTATCTATCTATCTACCTACCTACCTATCTGTATATATCTATCTACCTACCTACCTATCTGTATCTATCAATCTACCTACCTACCTATCTCTATCTATCTATATACCTACCTACCTATCTCTATCTATCTACCTACCTACCTACCTATCTGTATTTATCTATCTACCTACCTACCTATCTCTATCTATCTATCTACCTACCTACCTATCTGTCTCTATCAATCTATCTACCTATCTATCTCTATCTATCTACCTACCTACCTATCTCTATCTATGTACCTACCTACCTACCTATCTCTATCTATCTATCTACCTACCTACCTATCTCTATCTATCAATCTACCTACCTACCTATCTGTATCTATCTACCTACCTACCTACCTATCTCTATCTATCAATCTACCTACCTACCTATCTGTATCTATCTATCTACCTACCTACCTATCTGTATCTATCAATCTACCTACCTACCTATCTCTATCTATCTATCTACTGACCTACCTGTCTGTATTTATCTATCTACCTACCTACCTATCTCTATCTATCTATCTACCTACCTACCTATCTCTATCTATCTACCTACCTACCTACCTATATTTTTCTATCAATCTACCTACCTACCTATCTCTATCTATCTATATACCTACCTACCTATCTCTATCTATCTACCTACCTACCTACCTATCTGTATTTATCTATCTACCTACCTACCTACCTATCTGTATTTATCTATCTACCTACCTACCTATCTCTATCTACCTACCTACCTACCTACCTATCTCTATCTATCTATCTACCTACCTACCTATCTCTATCTATCAATCTACCTACCTACCTATCTGTATCTATCTATCTACCTACCTACCTATCTGTATCTATCAATCTACCTACCTACCTATCTCTATCTATCTATCTACTGACCTACCTATCTGTATTTATCTATCTACCTACCTACCTATCTCTATCTATCAATCTACCTACCTACCTATCTCTATCTATCTATCTACCTACCTACCTATCTCTATCTATCTATCTACCTACCTACCTATCTGTATCTATCTACCTACCTACCTATCTCTATCTATCTACCTACCTACCTACCTATCTCTATCTATCTACCTACCTACCTATCTCTATCTACCTACCTACCTACCTACCTATCTCTATCTATCTACCTACCTACCTACCTATCTGTATTTATCTATCTACCTACCTACCTCTCTCTATCTATCTATCTACTTACCTACCTATCTGTATCTATCAATCTACCTACCTAACTATCTCTATCTATCTATCTACCTACCTGCCTATCTGTATTTATCTATCTACCTACCTATCTCTATCTATCTATCTACCTACCTACCTATCTCTATCTATCTATCTACCTACCTACCTAGCTGTATCTATCAATCTACCTACCTACCTATCTCTATCTATCTACCTACCTACCTACCTATCTGTATTTATCTATCTACCTACCTACCTATCTGTATCTATCTATCTACCTACCTACCTATCTGTATCTATCAATCTACCTACCTACCTATCTCTATCTATCTATATACCTACCTACCTATCTCTATCTATCTACCTACCTACCTACCTATCTGTATTTATCTATCTACCTACCTACCTATCTCTATCTATCTATCTACCTACCTACCTATCTGTATCTATAAATCTACCTACCTACCTATCTCTATCTATCTATCTATCTACCTACCTATCTCTATCTATCTACCTACCTACCTCTATTTATCTACCTACCTACCTACCTATCTTTATCTATCAATCTACCTACCTACCTATCTCTATCTATCAATCTACCTACCTACCTATCTGTATCTATCTACCTACCTACCTACCTATCTGTATCTATCAATCTACCTACCTACCTATCTCTATCTATCTATCTACCTACCTACCTATCTGTATTTATAAATCTACATACCTACCTATCTCTATCTATCTACCTACCTACATATCTGTATCTATCTACCTACCTACCTACCTATCTGTATTCATCTATCTACCTACCTACCTATCTGTATCTATCTATCTACCTACCTACCTATCTGTATCTATCAATCTACCTACCTACCTATCTCTATCTATCTATATACCTACCTACCTATCTCTATCTATCTACCTACCTACCTACCTATCTGTATTTATCTATCTACCTACCTACCAACCTATCTGTATTTATCTATCTACCTACCTACCTATCTCTATCTATCTATCTACCTACCTACCTATCTGTATCTATAAATCTACCTACCTACCTATCTCTATCTATCTATCTATCTACCTACATATCTCTATCTATCTATCTACCTACCTACCTATCTCTATCTATCTGCCTACCTACCTACCTATCTTAATCTATCAATCTACCTACCTACCTATCTCTATCTATCTATCTACCTACCTACCTATCAGTCTCTTTCAATGTAACTACCTATCTATCTCTATCTACCTACCTACCTACCTATCTCTATCTATCTACCTACCTACCTACCTATCTCTATCTATCTATCTATCTATCTACCTACCTACCTATCTCTATCTATCAATCTACCTACCTACCTATCTGTATCTATCTATCTACCTACCTACCTATCTGTATCTATCAATCTACCTACCTACCTATCTCTATCTATCTATCTACTGACCTACCTGTCTGTATTTATCTATCTACCTACCTACCTATCTCTATCTATCTATCTACCTACCTACCTATCTCTATCTATCTACCTACCTACCTACCTATATTTTTCTATCAATCTACCTACCTACCTATCTCTATCTATCTACCTACCTACCTATCTGTCTCTATCAATCTACCTACCTATCTATCTCTATCTACCTACCTACCTAGCTATCTCTATCTATCTACCTACCTACCTACCTATCTCTATCTATCTATCTATCTATCTATCTATCTATCTACCTACCTACCTATCTCTATCTATCAATCTACCTACCTACCTATCTGTATCTATCTATCTACCTACCTACCTATCTGTATCTATCAATCTACCTACCTACCTATCTCTATCTATCTATCTACCGACCTACCTGTCTGTATTTATCTATCTACCTACCTACCTATCTCTATCTATCTATCTACCTACCTACCTATCTGTATCTATCTATCTACCTACCTACCTATCTCTATCTATCAATCTACCTACCTACCTATCTCTATCTATCTATCTACCTACCTACCTATCTGTATTTATCTATCTACCTACCTACCTATCTCTATCTATCTACCTACCTACCTATCTGTATCTATCTATCTACCTACCTACCTATCTGTATCTATCTACCTACCTACCTATCTCGATCTATCTACCTACCTACCTACCTATCTCTATCTATCTACCTACCTACCTACCTATCTGTATCTATCTACCTATCTACCTATCTCTATCTATCTACCTACCTACCTACCTATCTCTATCTATCTACCTACCTACCTACCTACCTATCTGTATTTATCTATCTACCTACCTACCTCTCTCTATCTATCTATCTACCTACCTACCTACCTATATTTTTCTATCAATCTACCTACCTACCTATCTCTATCTATCTATCTACCTACCTACCTATCTGTCTCTATCAATCTACCTACCTATCTATCTCTATCTACCTACCTACCTACCTATCTCTATCTATCTACCTACCTACCTACCTATCTCTATCTATCTATCTATCTATCTATCTATCTACCTACCTACCTATCTCTATCTATCAATCTACCTACCTACCTATCTGTATCTATCTATCTACCTACCTACCTATCTGTATCTATCAATCTACCTACCTACCTATCTCTATCTATCTATCTACCGACCTACCTGTCTGTATTTATCTATCTACCTACCTACCTATCTCTATCTATCTATCTACCTACCTACCTATCTGTATCTATCTATCTACCTACCTACCTATCTCTATCTATCAATCTACCTACCTACCTATCTCTATCTATCTATCTACCTACCTACCTATCTGTATTTATCTATCTACCTACCTACCTATCTCTATCTATCTACCTACCTACCTATCTGTATCTATCTATCTACCTACCTACCTATCTGTATCTATCTACCTACCTACCTATCTCTATCTATCTACCTACCTACCTACCTATCTCTATCTATCTACCTACCTACCTACCTATCTGTATCTATCTACCTATCTACCTATCTCTATCTATCTACCTACCTACCTACCTATCTCTATCTATCTACCTACCTACCTACCTACCTATCTGTATTTATCTATCTACCTACCTACCTACCTCTCTCTATCTATCTATCTACCTACCTACCTATCTGTATCTATCAATCTAACTACCTACCTATCTATATCTATCTATCTATCTACCTACCTACCTATCTGTATTTATCTATCTACCTACCTATCTCTATCTATCTATCTACCTACCTACCTATCTCTATCTATCTATCTACCTACCTACCTATCTGTATCTATCAATCTGCCTACCTACCTATCTCTATCTATCTATATACCTACCTACGTATCTCTATCTATCTACCTACCTACCTACCTATCTCTATCTATCTACCTACCTACCTATCTCTATCTACCTACCTACCTACCTATCTGTATTTCTCTATCTACCTACCTACCTATCTGTATCTATCTACCTACCTACCTACCTTACTATCTCTACCTACCTACCTATCTCTATCTATCTACCTTCCTACCTACCTATCTGTATTTATCTATCTACCTACCTACCTATCTGTATCTATCTATCTACCTACCTACCTATCTGTATCTATCTATCTACCTACCTACCTATCTGTATCTATAAATCTACCTACCTACCTATCTGTATCTATCTATCTACCTACCTACCTATCTGTATCTATCTATCTACCTACCTATCTCTATCTATCTACCTACCTACCTATCTGTATCTATCTATCTACCTACCTACCTATCTGTATCTATCTACCTACCTACCTACCTATCTGTATCTATCAATCTACCTACCTACCTATCTCTATCTATCTATATACCTACCTACCTATCTCTATCTATCTACCTACCTACCTACCTATCTGTATTTATCTATCTACCTACCTACCTATCTCTATCTATCTATCTACCTACCTACCTATCTGTATATATCTATCTACCTACCTACCTATCTGTATCTATCAATCTACCTACCTACCTATCTCTATCTATCTATATACCTACCTACCTATCTCTATCTATCTACCTACCTACCTACCTATCTGTATTTATCTATCTACCTACCTACCTATCTCTATCTATCTATCTACCTACCTACCTATCTGTCTCTATCAATCTATCTACCTATCTATCTCTATCTATCTACCTACCTACCTATCTCTATCTATGTACCTACCTACCTACCTATCTCTATCTATCTATCTACCTACCTACCTATCTCTATCTATCAATCTACCTACCTACCTATCTGTATCTATCTACCTACCTACCTACCTATCTGTATCTATCAATCTACCTACCTACCTATCTCTATCTATCTATCTACCTACCTACCTATCTGTATTTATATATCTACATACCTACCTATCTCTATCTATCTACCTACCTACATATCTGTATCTATCTACCTACCTACCTACCTATCTGTATTCATCTATCTACCTACCTACCTATCTGTATCTATCTATCTACCTACCTACCTATCTGTATCTATCAATCTACCTACCTACCTATCTCTATCTATCTATATACCTACCTACCTATCTCTATCTATCTACCTACCTACCTACCTATCTGTATTTATCTATCTACCTACCTACCTACCTATCTGTATTTATCTATCTACCTACCTACCTATCTCTATCTATCTATCTACCTACCTACCTATCTGTATCTATAAATCTACCTACCTACCTATCTCTATCTATCTATCTATCTACCTACCTATCTCTATCTATCTACCTACCTACCTACCTATCTCTATCTATCTATCTACCTACCTACCTATCTCTATCTATCAATCTACCTACCTACCTATCTGTATCTATCTATCTACCTACCTACCTATCTGTATCTATCAATCTACCTACCTACCTATCTCTATCTATCTATCTACTGACCTACCTATCTGTATTTATCTATCTACCTACCTACCTATCTCTATCTATCAATCTACCTACCTACCTATCTCTATCTATCTATCTACCTACCTACCTATCTCTATCTATCTATCTACCTACCTACCTATCTGTATCTATCTACCTACCTACCTATCTCTATCTATCTACCTACCTACCTACCTATCTCTATCTATCTACCTACCTACCTATCTCTATCTACCTACCTACCTACCTACCTATCTCTATCTATCTACCTACCTACCTACCTATCTGTATTTATCTATCTACCTACCTACCTCTCTCTATCTATCTATCTACCTACCTACCTATCTGTATCTATCAATCTACCTACCTACCTATCTCTATCTATCTATCTACCTACCTACCTATCTGTATTTATCTATCTACCTACCTATCTCTATCTATCTATCTACCTACCTACCTATCTGTATCTATATATCTACCTACCTACCTATCTGTATCTATCAATCTACCTACCTACCTATATCTATCTATCTATCTACCTACCTACCTATCTCTATCTATCTATCTACCTACCTACCTATCTTTATCTATCTACCTACCTACCTATCTGTATCTATCAATCTACCTACCTACCTATCTCTATCTATCTATATACCTACCTACCTATCTCTATCTATCTACCTACCTACCTACCTATCTGTATTTATCTATCTACCTACCTACCTACCTATCTGTATTTATCTATCTACCTACCTACCTATCTCTATCTATCTATCTACCTACCTACCTATCTGTATCTATAAATCTACCTACCTACCTATCTCTATCTATCTATCTATCTACCTACCTATCTCTATCTATCTACCTACCTACCTACCTATCTCTATCTATCTATCTACCTACCTACCTATCTCTATCTATCAATCTACCTACCTACCTATCTGTATCTATCTATCTACCTACCTACCTATCTGTATCTATCAATCTACCTACCTACCTATCTCTATCTATCTATCTACTGACCTACCTATCTGTATTTATCTATCTACCTACCTACCTATCTCTATCTATCAATCTACCTACCTACCTATCTCTATCTATCTATCTACCTACCTACCTATCTCTATCTATCTATCTACCTACCTACCTATCTGTATCTATCTACCTACCTACCTATCTCTATCTATCTACCTACCTACCTACCTATCTCTATCTATCTACCTACCTACCTATCTCTATCTACCTACCTACCTACCTACCTATCTCTATCTATCTACCTACCTACCTACCTATCTGTATTTATCTATCTACCTACCTACCTCTCTCTATCTATCTATCTACCTACCTACCTATCTGTATCTATCAATCTACCTACCTACCTATCTCTATCTATCTATCTACCTACCTACCTATCTGTATTTATCTATCTACCTACCTATCTCTATCTATCTATCTACCTACCTACCTATCTGTATCTATATATCTACCTACCTACCTATCTGTATCTATCAATCTACCTACCTACCTATATCTATCTATCTATCTACCTACCTACCTATCTCTATCTATCTATCTACCTACCTACCTATCTTTATCTATCTACCTACCTACCTATCTGTATCTATCAATCTACCTACCTACCTATCTCTATCTATCTATATACCTACCTACCTATCTCTATCTATCTACCTACCTACCTACCTATCTGTATTTATCTATCTTCCTACCTACCTATCTCTATCTATCTATCTACCTACCTACCTATCTGTCTCTATCAATCTATCTACCTATCTATCTCTATCTATCTACCTACCTACCTATCTCTATCTATGTACCTACCTACCTACCTATCTCTATCTATCTATCTACCTACCTACCTATCTCTATCTATCAATCTACCTACCTACCTATCTGTATCTATCTACCTACCTACCTACCTATCTGTATCTATCAATCTACCTACCTACCTATCTCTATCTATCTATCTACCTACCTACCTATCTGTATTTATATATCTACATACCTACCTATCTCTATCTATCTACCTACCTACATATCTGTATCTATCTACCTACCTACCTACCTATCTGTATTCATCTATCTACCTACCTACCTATCTGTATCTATCTATCTACCTACCTACCTATCTGTATCTATCAATCTACCTACCTACCTATCTCTATCTATCTATATACCTACCTACCTATCTCTATCTATCTACCTACCTACCTACCTATCTGTATTTATCTATCTACCTACCTACCTACCTATCTGTATTTATCTATCTACCTACCTACCTATCTCTATCTATCTATCTACCTACCTACCTATCTGTATCTATAAATCTACCTACCTACCTATCTCTATCTATCTATCTATCTACCTACCTATCTCTATCTATCTACCTACCTACCTACCTATCTCTATCTATCTATCTACCTACCTACCTATCTCTATCTATCAATCTACCTACCTACCTATCTGTATCTATCTATCTACCTACCTACCTATCTGTATCTATCAATCTACCTACCTACCTATCTCTATCTATCTATCTACTGACCTACCTATCTGTATTTATCTATCTACCTACCTACCTATCTCTATCTATCAATCTACCTACCTACCTATCTCTATCTATCTATCTACCTACCTACCTATCTCTATCTATCTATCTACCTACCTACCTATCTGTATCTATCTACCTACCTACCTATCTCTATCTATCTACCTACCTACCTACCTATCTCTATCTATCTACCTACCTACCTATCTCTATCTACCTACCTACCTACCTACCTATCTCTATCTATCTACCTACCTACCTACCTATCTGTATTTATCTATCTACCTACCTACCTCTCTCTATCTATCTATCTACCTACCTACCTATCTGTATCTATCAATCTACCTACCTACCTATCTCTATCTATCTATCTACCTACCTACCTATCTGTATTTATCTATCTACCTACCTATCTCTATCTATCTATCTACCTACCTACCTATCTGTATCTATATATCTACCTACCTACCTATCTGTATCTATCAATCTACCTACCTACCTATATCTATCTATCTATCTACCTACCTACCTATCTCTATCTATCTATCTACCTACCTACCTATCTTTATCTATCTACCTACCTACCTATCTGTATCTATCAATCTACCTACCTACCTATCTCTATCTATCTATCTACCTACCTACCTATCTCTATCTATCTATCTACCTACCTACCTATCTGTCTCTATCAATCTATCTACCTATCTATCTCTATCTATCTACCTACCTACCTATCTCTATCTATGTACCTACCTACCTACCTATCTCTATCTATCTATCTACCTACCTACCTATCTCTATCTATCAATCTACCTACCTACCTATCTCTATCTATCTATCTACCTACCTACCTATCTGTATTTATATATCTACATACCTACCTATCTCTATCTATCTACCTACCTACATATCTGTATCTATCTACCTACCTACCTACCTATCTGTATTCATCTCTCTACCTACCTACCTACCTATCTGTATCTATCTATCTACCTACCTACCTATCTGTATCTATCAATCTACCTACCTACCTATCTCTATCTATCTATATACCTACCTACCTATCTCTATCTATCTACCTACCTACCTACCTATCTGTATTTATCTATCTACCTACCTACCTACCTATCTGTATTTATCTATCTACCTACCTACCTATCTCTATCTACCTACCTACCTACCTATCTCTATCTATCTATCTACCTACCTACCTATCTCTATCTATCAATCTACCTACCTACCTATCTGTATCTATCTATCTACCTACCTACCTATCTGTATCTATCAATCTACCTACCTACCTATCTCTATCTATCTATCTACTGACCTACCTATCTGTATTTATCTATCTACCTACCTACCTATCTCTATCTATCAATCTACCTACCTACCTATCTCTATCTATCTATCTACCTACCTACCTATCTCTATCTATCTATCTACCTACCTACCTATCTGTATCTATCTACCTACCTACCTATCTCTATCTATCTACCTACCTACCTACCTATCTCTATCTATCTACCTACCTACCTATCTCTATCTACCTACCTACCTACCTACCTATCTCTATCTATCTACCTACCTACCTACCTATCTGTATTTATCTATCTACCTACCTACCTCTCTCTATCTATCTATCTACTTACCTACCTATCTGTATCTATCAATCTACCTACCTAACTATCTCTATCTATCTATCTACCTACCTGCCTATCTGTATTTATCTATCTACCTACCTATCTCTATCTATCTATCTACCTACCTACCTATCTCTATCTATCTATCTACCTACCTACCTAGCTGTATCTATCAATCTACCTACCTACCTATCTCTATCTATCTACCTACCTACCTACCTATCTGTATTTATCTATCTACCTACCTACCTATCTGTATCTATCTATCTACCTACCTACCTATCTGTATCTATCAATCTACCTACCTACCTATCTCTATCTATCTATATACCTACCTACCTATCTCTATCTATCTACCTACCTACCTACCTATCTGTATTTATCTATCTACCTACCTACCTATCTCTATCTATCTACCTACCTACCTATCTGTATCTATAAATCTACCTACCTACCTATCTCTATCTATCTATCTATCTATCTATCTACCTACCTATCTCTATCTATCTACCTACCTACCTCTATTTATCTACCTACCTACCTACCTATCTTTATCTATCAATCTACCTACCTACCTATCTCTATCTATCAATCTACCTACCTACCTATCTGTATCTATCTACCTACCTACCTACCTATCTGTATCTATCAATCTACCTACCTACCTATCTCTATCTATCTATCTACCTACCTACCTATCTGTATTTATAAATCTACATACCTACCTATCTCTATCTATCTACCTACCTACATATCTGTATCTATCTACCTACCTACCTACCTATCTGTATTCATCTATCTACCTACCTACCTATCTGTATCTATCTATCTACCTACCTACCTATCTGTATCTATCAATCTACCTACCTACCTATCTCTATCTATCTATATACCTACCTACCTATCTCTATCTATCTACCTACCTACCTACCTATCTGTATTTATCTATCTACCTACCTACCAACCTATCTGTATTTATCTATCTACCTACCTACCTATCTCTATCTATCTATCTACCTACCTACCTATCTGTATCTATAAATCTACCTACCTACCTATCTCTATCTATCTATCTATCTACCTACCTACCTATCTCTATCTATCTATATACCTACCTACCTATCTCTATCTATCTACCTACCTACCTACCTATCTGTATTTATCTATCTACCTACCTACCTATCTCTATCTATCTATCTACCTACCTACCTATCTGTCTCTATCAATCTATCTACCTATCTATCTCTATCTATCTACCTACCTACCTATCTCTATCTATGTACCTACCTACCTACCTATCTCTATCTATCTATCTACCTACCTACCTATCTCTATCTATCAATCTACCTACCTACCTATCTGTATCTATCTACCTACCTACCTACCTATCTGTATCTATCAATCTACCTACCTACCTATCTCTATCTATCTATCTACCTACCTACCTATCTGTATTTATATATCTACATACCTACCTATCTCTATCTATCTACCTACCTACATATCTGTATCTATCTACCTACCTACCTACCTATCTGTATTCATCTCTCTACCTACCTACCTATCTGTATCTATCTATCTACCTACCTACCTATCTGTATCTATCAATCTACCTACCTACCTATCTCTATCTATCTATATACCTACCTACCTATCTCTATCTATCTACCTACCTACCTACCTATCTGTATTTATCTATCTACCTACCTACCTACCTATCTGTATTTATCTATCTACCTACCTACCTATCTCTATCTACCTACCTACCTACCTACCTATCTCTATCTATCTATCTACCTACCTACCTATCTCTATCTATCAATCTACCTACCTACCTATCTGTATCTATCTATCTACCTACCTACCTATCTGTATCTATCAATCTACCTACCTACCTATCTCTATCTATCTATCTACTGACCTACCTATCTGTATTTATCTATCTACCTACCTACCTATCTCTATCTATCAATCTACCTACCTACCTATCTCTATCTATCTATCTACCTACCTACCTATCTCTATCTATCTATCTACCTACCTACCTATCTGTATCTATCTACCTACCTACCTATCTCTATCTATCTACCTACCTACCTACCTATCTCTATCTATCTACCTACCTACCTATCTCTATCTACCTACCTACCTACCTACCTATCTCTATCTATCTACCTACCTACCTACCTATCTGTATTTATCTATCTACCTACCTACCTCTCTCTATCTATCTATCTACTTACCTACCTATCTGTATCTATCAATCTACCTACCTAACTATCTCTATCTATCTATCTACCTACCTGCCTATCTGTATTTATCTATCTACCTACCTATCTCTATCTATCTATCTACCTACCTACCTATCTCTATCTATCTATGTACCTACCTACCTAGCTGTATCTATCAATCTACCTACCTACCTATCTCTATCTATCTACCTACCTACCTACCTATCTGTATTTATCTATCTACCTACCTACCTATCTGTATCTATCTATCTACCTACCTACCTATCTGTATCTATCAATCTACCTACCTACCTATCTCTATCTATCTATATACCTACCTACCTATCTCTATCTATCTACCTACCTACCTACCTATCTGTATTTATCTATCTACCTACCTACCTATCTCTATCTATCTATCTACCTACCTACCTATCTGTATCTATAAATCTACCTACCTACCTATCTCTATCTATCTATCTATCTACCTACCTATCTCTATCTATCTATCTACCTACCTACCTATCTCTATCTATCTGCCTACCTACCTACCTATCTTTATCTATCAATCTACCTACCTACCTATCTCTATCTATCTATCTACCTACCTACCTATCAGTCTCTTTCAATGTAACTACCTATCTATCTCTATCTACCTACCTACCTACCTATCTCTATCTATCTACCTACCTACCTACCTATCTCTATCTATCTATCTATCTACCTACCTACCTATCTCTATCTATCAATCTACCTACCTACCTATCTGTACCTATCTATCTACCTACCTACCTATCTGTATCTATCAATCTACCTACCTACCTATCTCTATCTATCTATCTACTGACCTACCTGTCTGTATTTATCTATCTACCTACCTACCTATCTCTATCTATCTATCTACCTACCTACCTATCTCTATCTATCTACCTACCTACCTACCTATATTTTTCTATCAATCTACCTACCTACCTATCTCTATCTATCTATCTACCTACCTACCTATCTGTCTCTATCAATCTACCTACCTATCTATCTCTATCTACCTACCTACCTACC
Source organism: Crotalus helleri (assembly GCA_024509115.1). Taxonomy (NCBI): domain Eukaryota; kingdom Metazoa; phylum Chordata; class Lepidosauria; order Squamata; family Viperidae; genus Crotalus; species Crotalus helleri. Next base: position 46,832 of record JAKSXO010000220.1, read on the forward strand.
TATCTCTATCTATCTACCTACCTACCTACCTATCTCTATCTATCTATCTATCTATCTATCTACCTACCTACCTATCTCTATCTATCAATCTACCTACCTACCTATCTGTATCTATCTATCTACCTACCTACCTATCTGTATCTATCAATCTACCTACCTACCTATCTCTATCTATCTATCTACCGACCTACCTGTCTGTATTTATCTATCTACCTACCTACCTATCTCTATCTATCTATCTACCTACCTACCTATCTGTATCTATCTATCTACCTACCTACCTATCTCTATCTATCAATCTACCTACCTACGTATCTCTATCTATCTATCTACCTACCTACCTATCTGTATTTATCTATCTACCTACCTACCTATCTCTATCTATCTACCTACCTACCTATCTGTATCTATCTATCTACCTACCTACCTATCTGTATCTATCTACCTACCTACCTATCTCTATCTATCTACCTACCTACCTACCTATCTCTATCTATCTACCTACCTACCTACCTATCTGTATCTATCTACCTATCTACCTATCTCTATCTATCTACCTACCTACCTACCTATCTCTATCTATCTACCTACCTACCTACCTACCTATCTGTATTTATCTATCTACCTACCTACCTCTCTCTATCTATCTACCTACCTACCTATCTGTATCTATCAATCTAACTACCTACCTATCTCTATCTATCTATCTATCTACCTACCTACCTATCTGTATTTATCTATCTACCTACCTATCTCTATCTATCTATCTACCTACCTACCTATCTCTATCTATCTATCTACCTACCTACCTATCTGTATCTATCAATCTGCCTACCTACCTATCTCTATCTATCTATATACCTACCTACGTATCTCTATCTATCTACCTACCTACCTACCTATCTCTATCTATCTACCTACCTACCTATCTCTATCTACCTACCTACCTACCTATCTGTATTTCTCTATCTACCTACCTACCTATCTGTATCTATCTACCTACCTACCTACCTTACTATCTCTACCTACCTACCTATCTCTATCTATCTACCTTCCTACCTACCTATCTGTATTTATCTATCTACCTACCTACCTATCTGTATCTATCTATCTACCTACCTACCTATCTGTATCTATCTATCTACCTACCTACCTATCTGTATCTATAAATCTACCTACCTACCTATCTGTATCTATCTATCTACCTACCTACCTATCTGTATCTATCTATCTACCTACCTATCTCTATCTATCTACCTACCTACCTATCTGTATCTATCTATCTACCTACCTACCTATCTGTATCTATCTACCTACCTACCTATCTGTATCTATCAATCTACCTACCTACCTATCTCTATCTATCTATATACCTACCTACCTATCTCTATCTATCTACCTACCTACCTACCTATCTGTATTTATCTATCTACCTACCTACCTATCTCTATCTATCTATCTACCTACCTACCTATCTGTATATATCTATCTACCTACCTACCTATCTGTATCTATCAATCTACCTACCTACCTATCTCTATCTATCTATATACCTACCTACCTATCTCTATCTATCTACCTACCTACCTACCTATCTGTATTTATCTATCTACCTACCTACCTATCTCTATCTATCTATCTACCTACCTACCTATCTGTCTCTATCAATCTATCTACCTATCTATCTCTATCTATCTACCTACCTACCTATCTCTATCTATGTACCTACCTACCTACCTATCTCTATCTATCTATCTACCTACCTACCTACCTATCTCTATCTATCAATCTACCTACCTACCTATCTGTATCTATCTACCTACCTACCTACCTATCTGTATCTATCAATCTACCTACCTACCTATCTCTATCTATCTATCTACCTACCTACCTATCTGTATTTATATATCTACATACCTACCTATCTCTATCTATCTACCTACCTACATATCTGTATCTATCTACCTACCTACCTACCTATCTGTATTCATCTATCTACCTACCTACCTATCTGTATCTATCTATCTACCTACCTACCTATCTGTATCTATCAATCTACCTACCTACCTATCTCTATCTATCTATATACCTACCTACCTATCTCTATCTATCTACCTACCTACCTACCTATCTGTATTTATCTATCTACCTACCTACCTACCTATCTGTATTTATCTATCTACCTACCTACCTATCTCTATCTATCTATCTACCTACCTACCTATCTGTATCTATAAATCTACCTACCTACCTATCTCTATCTATCTATCTATCTACCTACCTATCTCTATCTATCTATCTACCTACCTACCTATCTCTATCTATCTGCCTACCTACCTACCTCTCTTTATCTATCAATCTACCTACCTACCTATCTCTATCTATCTATCTACCTACCTACCTATCTGACTCTTTCAATCTAACTACCTATCTATCTCTATCTACCTACCTACCTACCTATCTCTATCTATCTACCTACCTACCTACCTATCTCTATCTATCTATCTACCTACCTACCTATCTCTATCTATCAATCTACCTACCTACCTATCTGTATCTATCTATCTACCTACCTACCTATCTGTATCTATCAATCTACCTACCTACCTATCTCTATCTATCTATCTACTGACCTACCTATCTGTATTTATCTATCTACCTACCTACCTATCTCTATCTATCAATCTACCTACCTACCTATCTCTATCTATCTATCTACCTACCTACCTATCTCTATCTATCTATCTACCTACCTACCTATCTGTATCTATCTACCTACCTACCTATCTCTATCTATCTACCTACCTACCTACCTATCTCTATCTATCTACCTACCTACCTATCTCTATCTACCTACCTACCTACCTACCTATCTCTATCTATCTACCTACCTACCTACCTATCTGTATTTATCTATCTACCTACCTACCTCTCTCTATCTATCTATCTACCTACCTACCTATCTGTATCTATCAATCTACCTACCTACCTATCTCTATCTATCTATCTACCTACCTACCTATCTGTATTTATCTATCTACCTACCTATCTCTATCTATCTATCTACCTACCTACCTATCTGTATCTATATATCTACCTACCTACCTATCTGTATCTATCAATCTACCTACCTACCTATATCTATCTATCTATCTACCTACCTACCTATCTCTATCTATCTACCTACCTACCTATCTTTATCTATCTACCTACCTACCTATCTGTATTTATCTATCTACCTACCTACCTATCTCTATCTATCTACCTACCTACCTACCTATCTGTATCTATCTACCTACCTACCTATCTCTATCTATCTACCTACCTACCTACCTATCTGTATCTATCTACCTACCTACCTATCTCTATCTATCTACATACCTACCTACCTATCTGTATTTATCTATCTATCTACCTAACTACCTCTCTCTATCTATCTATCTACCTACCCACCTACCTATCTGTATCTATATATCTACCTACCTACCTATCTCTAACTATCTATCTACCTACCTACCTATCTGTATTTATCTATCTACCTACCTATCTCTATCTATCTATCTATCTACCTACCTACCTATCTCTAATTATCTATCTACCTACCTACCTATCTGTATCTATCAATCTACCTGCCTACCTATCTCTATCTATCTATATACCTACCTACCTATCTCTATCTATCTACCTACCTACCTACCTATCTGTATCTTTCAATCTACCTACCTACCTATCTCTATCTATCTACCTACCTACCTATCTCTATCTATCAATCTATCTACCTACCTACATATCTGTATCTATCTATCTACCTACCTATCTGTATCTATCAATCTACCTACCTACCTATCTCTATCTATCTATCTACCTACCTACCTATCTCTATCTACCTACCTACCTACCTATCTGTATTTCTCTATATACCTACCTACCTATCTCTATCTATCTACCTACCTACCTATCTCTATCTACCTACCTACCTACCTATCTGTATTTCTCTATCTACCTACCTACCTATCTGTATCTATCTACCTACCTACCTACCTTACTATCTCTACCTACCTACCTATCTCTATCTATCTACCTTCCTACCTACCTATCTGTATTTATCTATCTACCTACCTACCTATCTGTATCTATCTATCTACCTACCTACCTATCTGTATCTATCTATCTACCTACCTACCTATCTGTATCTATCTATCTACCTACCTACCTATCTGTATCTATCTATCTACCTACCTATCTCTATCTATCTACCTACCTACCTATCTGTATCTATCTATCTACCTACCTACCTATCTGTATCTATCTACCTACCTACCTATCTGTATCTATCAATCTACCTACCTACCTATCTCTATCTATCTATATACCTACCTACCTATCTCTATCTATCTACCTACCTACCTACCTATCTGTATTTATCTATCTACCTACCTACCTATCTCTATCTATCTATCTACCTACCTACCTATCTGTATATATCTATCTACCTACCTACCTATCTGTATCTATCAATCTACCTACCTACCTATCTCTATCTATCTATATACCTACCTACCTATCTCTATCTATCTACCTACCTACCTACCTATCTGTATTTATCTATCTACCTACCTACCTATCTCTATCTATCTATCTACCTACCTACCTATCTGTCTCTATCAATCTATCTACCTATCTATCTCTATCTATCTACCTACCTACCTATCTCTATCTATGTACCTACCTACCTACCTATCTCTATCTATCTATCTACCTACCTACCTATCTCTATCTATCAATCTACCTACCTACCTATCTGTATCTATCTACCTACCTACCTACCTATCTGTATCTATCAATCTACCTACCTACCTATCTCTATCTATCTATCTACCTACCTACCTATCTGTATTTATATATCTACATACCTACCTATCTCTATCTATCTACCTACCTACATATCTGTATCTATCTACCTACCTACCTACCTGTATTCATCTATCTACCTACCTACCTATCTGTATCTATCTATCTACCTACCTACCTATCTGTATCTATCAATCTACCTACCTACCTATCTCTATCTATCTATATACCTACCTACCTATCTCTATCTATCTACCTACCTACCTACCTATCTGTATTTATCTATCTACCTACCTACCTATCTGTATTTATCTATCTACCTACCTACCTATCTCTATCTATCTATCTACCTACCTACCTATCTGTATCTATAAATCTACCTACCTACCTATCTCTATCTATCTATCTATCTATCTATCTACCTACCTATCTCTATCTATCTATCTACCTACCTACCTATCTCTATCTATCTGCCTACCTACCTACCTCTCTTTATCTATCAATCTACCTACCTACCTATCTCTATCTATCTATCTACCTACCTACCTATCTGACTCTTTCAATCTAACTACCTATCTATCTCTATCTACCTACCTACCTACCTATCTCTATCTATCTACCTACCTACCTACCTATCTCTATCTATCTATCTACCTACCTACCTATCTCTATCTATCAATCTACCTACCTACCTATCTGTATCTATCTATCTACCTACCTACCTATCTGTATCTATCAATCTACCTACCTACCTACCTCTATCTATCTATCTACTGACCTACCTATCTGTATTTATCTATCTACCTACCTACCTATCTCTATCTATCAATCTACCTACCTACCTATCTCTATCTATCTATCTACCTACCTACCTATCTCTATCTATCTATCTACCTACCTATCTGTATCTATCTACCTACCTACCTATCTCTATCTATCTACCTACCTACCTACCTATCTCTATCTATCTACCTACCTACCTATCTCTATCTACCTACCTACCTACCTACCTATCTCTATCTATCTACCTACCTACCTACCTATCTGTATTTATCTATCTACCTACCTACCTCTATCTATCTATCTATCTACCTACCTACCTATCTGTATCTATCAATCTACCTACCTACCTATCTCTATCTATCTATCTACCTACCTACCTATCTGTATTTATCTATCTACCTACCTATCTCTATCTATCTATCTACCTACCTACCTATCTGTATCTATATATCTACCTACCTACCTATCTGTATCTATCAATCTACCTACCTACCTATATCTATCTATCTATCTACCTACCTACCTATCTCTATCTATCTACCTACCTACCTATCTTTATCTATCTACCTACCTACCTATCTGTATTTATCTATCTACCTACCTACCTATCTCTATCTATCTACCTACCTACCTACCTATCTGTATCTATCTACCTACCTACCTATCTCTATCTATCTACCTACCTACCTACCTATCTGTATCTATCTACCTACCTACCTATCTCTATCTATCTACATACCTACCTACCTATCTGTATTTATCTATCTATCTACCTAACTACCTCTCTCTATCTATCTATCTACCTACCCACCTACCTATCTGTATCTATATATCTACCTACCTACCTATCTCTAACTATCTATCTACCTACCTAACTATCTGTATTTATCTATCTACCTACCTATCTCTATCTATCTATCTATCTACCTACCTACCTATCTCTAATTATCTATCTACCTACCTACCTATCTGTATCTATCAATCTACCTGCCTACCTATCTATCTATCTATATACCTACCTACCTATCTCTATCTATCTACCTACCTACCTACCTATCTGTATCTTTCAATCTACCTACCTACCTATCTCTATCTATCTACCTACCTACCTATCTCTATCTATCAATCTATCTACCTACCTACATATCTGTATCTATCTATCTACCTACCTATCTGTATCTATCAATCTACCTACCTACCTATCTCTATCTATCTATCTACCTACCTACCTATCTCTATCTACCTACCTACCTACCTATCTGTATTTCTCTATATACCTACCTACCTATCTCTATCTATCTACCTACCTACCTAACTATCTCTACCTACCTACCTATCTCTATCTATCTACCTACCTACCTACCTATCTGTATTTATCTATCTACCTACCTACCTATCTGTATCTATCTATCTACCTACCTGCCTATCTGTATCTATCTACCTACCTACCTATCTCTATCTATCTATCTACCTACCTACCTATCTCTATCTATCTATCTACCTACCTACCTATCTGTATCTATCTACCTACCTATCTGTATCTATCTACCTACCTACCTACCTATCTGTATCTATCAATCTACCTACCTACCTATCTCTATCTATCTATATACATACCTACCTATCTCTATCTACCTACCTACCTATCTGTATTTATCTATCTACCTACATACCTATCTCTATCTATCTATCTACCTACCTACCTATCTGTCTCTATCAATCTATCTACCTATCTATCTCTATCTATCTACCTACCTACCTATCTCTATCTATCTACCTACCTACCTACCTATCTCTATCTATCTATCAACCTACCTACCTATCTCTATCTATCAATCTACCTACCTACCTATCTGTATCTTTCTATCTACATACCTACCTATCTATATCTATCAATCTACCTACCTACCTATATCTATCTATCTATCTACCTACCTACCTATCTGTATTTATTTATCTACATACCTACCTATCTGTATCTATCTATCTACCTACCTACCTAACTATCTCTACCTACCTACCTATCTCTATCTATCAATCTACCTACCTACCTATCTCTATCTATCTACCTACCTACATATCTGTATTTATCTATCTACCTACCTACCTATCTGTATCTATCTATCTACCTACCTACCTAACTATCTCTACCTACCTACCTATCTCTATCTATCTACCTACCTACCTACCTATCTGTATTTATCTATCTACCTACCTACCTATCTGTATCTATCTATCTACCTACCTACCTATCTGTATCTATCTATCTACCTACCTACCTATCTGTATCTATCTACCTACCTACCTAGCTGTATCTATCAATCTACCTACCTACCTATCTCTATCTATCTATCTACCTACCTACCTATCTGTATCTATCTATCTACCTACCTACCTATCTGTATCTATCAATCTACCTACCTACCTATCTCTATCTATCTATATACCTACCTACCTATCTCTATCTATCTACCTACCTACCTACCTATCTGTATTTATCTATCTACCTACCTACCTATCTGTATCTATAAATCTACCTACCTACCTATCTCTATCTATCTATCTATCTATCTATCTACCTACCTATCTCTATCTATCTACCTACCTACCTATCTCTATTTATCTACCTACCTACCTACCTATCTTTATCTATCAATCTACCTACCTACCTATCTCTATCTATCTATCTACCTACCTACCATCTGTCTCTTTCAATCTACCTACCTATCTATTTCTATCTACCTACCTACCTACCTATCTCTATCTATCTACCTACCTACCTACCTATCTCTATCTATCTATCTACCTACCTACCTATCTCTATCTATCAATCTACCTACCTACCTATCTGTATCTATCTATCTACCTACCTACCTATCTGTATCTATCTATCTATCTACCTACCTATCTCTATCTATCTATCTACCTACCTACCTATCTCTATCTATCTGCCTACCTACCTACCTATCTTTATCTATCAATCTACCTACCTACCTATCTCTATCTATCTATCTACCTACCTACCTATCTGTCTCTTTCAATCTACCTACCTATCTATTTCTATCTACCTACCTACCTACCTATCTCTATCTATCTACCTACCTACCTACCTATCTCTATCTATCTATCTACCTACCTACCTATCTCTATCTATCTATCTACCTACCTACCTATCTGTATCTATCTACCTACCTACCTATCTCTATCTATCTACCTACCTACCTACCTACCTATCTCTATCTATCTACCTACCTACCTATCTCTATCTACCTACCTACCTACCTACCTATCTCTATCTATCTACCTACCTACCTACCTATCTGTATTTATCTATCTACCTACCTACCTCTCTCTATCTATCTATCTACCTACCTACCTATCTGTATCTATCAATCTACCTACCTACCTATCTCTATCTATCTATCTACCTACCTACCTATCTGTATTTATCTATCTACCTACCTATCTCTATCTATCTATCTACCTACCTACCTATCTCTATCTATCTATCTACCTACCTACCTATCTGTATCTTTCAATTTACCTACCTACCTATGTCTATCTATCTAACTACCTACCTACCTATCTCTATCTATCTACCTACCTACCTATCTGTATCTATATTTCTACCTACCTACCTATCTGTATCTATCAATCTACCTACCTACCTATATCTATCTATCTATCTACCTACCTACCTATCTCTATCTATCTATCTACCTACCTACCTATCTTTATCTATCTACCTACCTACCTATCTGTATTTATCTATCTACCTACCTACCTATCTCTATCTATCTACCTACCTACCTACCTATCTGTATCTATCTACCTACCTACCTATCTCTATCTATCTACCTACCTACCTACCTATCTCTATCTATCTACATACCTACCTACCTATCTGTATTTATCTATCTATCTACCTAACTACCTCTCTCTATCTATCTATCTACCTACCTACCTACCTATCTGTATCTATATATCTACCTACCTACCTATCTCTAACTATCTATCTACCTACCTACCTATCTGTATTTATCTATCTACCTACCTATCTCTATCTATCTATCTACCTACCTACCTATCTCTAATTATCTATCTACCTACCTACCTATCTGTATCTATCAATCTACCTGCCTACCTATCTCTATCTATCTATATACCTACCTACCTATCTCTATCTATCTACCTACCTACCTACCTATCTGTATCTTTCAATCTACCTACCTACCTATCTCTATCTATCTACCTACCTACCTACCTATCTCTATCTATCAATCTATCTACCTACCTACATATCTGTATCTATCTATCTACCTACCTATCTGTATCTATCAATCTACCTACCTACCTATCTCTATCTATCTACCTACCTACCTATCTCTATCTACCTACCTACCTACCTATCTGTATTTCTCTATCTACCTACCTACCTATCTGTATCTATCTACCTACCTAACTAACTATCTCTACCTACCTACCTATCTCTATCTATCTACCTACCTACCTACCTATCTGTATTTATCTATCTACCTACCTACCTATCTGTATCTATCTATCTACCTACCTACCTATCTGTATCTATCTACCTACCTACCTATCTCTATCTATCTATCTACCTACCTACCTATCTCTATCTATCTATCTACCTACCTACCTATCTGTATCTATCTACCTACCTATCTGTATCTATCTACCTACCTACCTATCTGTATCTATCAATCTACCTACCTACCTATCTCTATCTATCTATATACATACCTACCTATCTCTATCTATCTACCTACCTACCTACCTATCTGTATTTATCTATCTACCTACATACCTATCTCTATCTATCTATCTACCTACCTACCTATCTGTCTCTATCAATCTATCTACCTATCTATCTCTATCTATCTACCTACCTACCTATCTCAATCTATCTACCTACCTACCTACCTATCTCTATCTATCTACCTACCTACCTATCTCTATCTATCAATCTACCTACCTACCTATCTGTATCTTTCTATCTACCTACCTACCTATCTATATCTATCAATCTACCTACCTACCTATCTCTATCTATCTATCTACCTACCTACCTATCTGTATTTATATATCTACATACCTACCTATCTCTATCTATCTACCTACCTACATATCTGTATCTATCTACCTACCTACCTATCTGTATCTATCTATCTACCTACCTACCTATCTGTATCTATCAATCTACCTACCTACCTATCTCTATCTATCTACCTACCTACCTATCTGTATTTATCTATCTACCTACCTACCTATCTGTATCTATCTATCTACCTACCTACCTAACTATCTCTACCTACCTACCTATCTCTATCTATCTACCTACCTACCTACCTATCTGTATTTATCTATCTACCTACCTACCTATCTGTATCTATCTATCTACCTACCTACCTATCTGTATCTATCTATCTACCTACCTACCTATCTGTATCTATCTACCTACCTACCTAGCTGTATCTATCAATCTACCTACCTACCTATCTCTATCTATCTACCTACCTACCTACCTATCTGTATTTATCTATCTACCTCCCTACCTATCTGTATCTATCTATCTACCTACCTACCTATCTGTATCTATCAATCTACCTACCTACCTATCTCTATCTATCTATATACCTACCTACCTATCTCTATCTATCTACCTACCTACCTACCTATCTGTATTTATCTATCTACCTACCTACCTATCTGTATCTATAAATCTACCTACCTACCTATCTCTATCTATCTATCTATCTACCTACCTATCTCTATCTATCTATCTACCTACCTACCTATCTCTATTTATCTACCTACCTACCTACCTATCTTTATCTATCAATCTACCTACCTACCTATCTCTATCTATCTATCTACCTACCTACCTATCTGTATCTATCTATCTATCTACCAACCTATCTCTATCTATCTACCTACCTACCTATCTCTATCTATCTACCTACCTACCTACCTATCTCTATCTATCTACCTACCTACCTACCTACCTATCTCTATCTATCTATCTATCTACCTACCTACCTATCTCTATCTATCAATCTACCTACCTACCTATCTGTATCTATCTATCTACCTACCTACCTATCTGTATCTATCTATCTATCTACCAACCTATCTCTATCTATCTACCTACCTACCTATCTCTATCTATCTGCCTACCTACCTACCTATCTTTATCTATCAATCTACCTACCTACCTATCTCTATCTATCTATCTACCTACCTACCTATCTGTCTCTTTCAATCTACCTACCTATCTATTTCTATCTACCTACCTACCTACCTATCTCTATCTATCTACCTACCTACCTACCTATCTCTATCTATCTATCTACCTACATACCTATCTCTATCTATCAATCTACCTACCTACCTATCTGTATCTATCTATCTACCTACCTACCTATCTGTATCAATCTACCTACCTACCTATCTCTATCTATCTATCTACTGACCTACCTATCTGTATTTATCTATCTACCTACCTACCTATCTCTATCTATCTATCTACCTACCTACCTATCTGTATCTATCTATCTACCTACCTACCTATCTCTATCTATCAATCTACCTACCTACCTATCTCTATCTATCTATCTACCTACCTACCTATCTCTATCTATCTATCTACCTACCTACCTATCTGTATCTATCTACCTACCTACCTATCTCTATCTATCTACCTACCTACCTACCTATCTCTATCTATCTACCTACCTACCTATCTCTATCTACCTACCTACCTACCTACCTACCTATCTCTATCTATCTACCTACCTACCTACCTATCTGTATTTATCTATCTACCTACCTACCTCTCTCTATCTATCTACCTACCTACCTACCTATCTCTATCTATCTATCTACCTACCTACCTATCTCTATCTATCAATCTACCTACCTACCTATCTGTATCTATCTATCTACCTACCTACCTATCTGTATCTATCAATCTACCTACCTATCTCTATCTATCTATCTACTGACCTACCTATCTGTATTTATCTATCTACCTACCTACCTATCTCTATCTATCTATCTACCTACCTACCTATCTGTATCTATCTATCTACCTACCTACCTATCTCTATCTATCAATCTACCTACCTACCTATCTCTATCTATCTATCTACCTACCTACCTATCTCTATCTATCTATCTACCTACCTACCTATCTGTATCTATCTACCTACCTACCTATCTCTATCTATCTACCTACCTACCTACCTATCTCTATCTATCTACCTACCTACCTATCTCTATCTACCTACCTACCTACCTACCTATCTCTATCTACCTACCTACCTACCTATCTGTATTTATCTATCTACCTACCTACCTCTCTCTATCTATCTATCTACCTACCTACCTATCTGTATCTATCAATCTACCTACCTACCTATCTCTATCTATCTATCTACCTACCTACCTATCTGTATTTATCTATCTACCTACCTATCTCTATCTATCTATCTACCTACCTACCTATCTCTATCTATCTATCTACCTACCTACCTATCTCTATCTACCTACCTACCTACCTACCTATCTCTATCTATCTACCTACCTACCTATCTGTATTTATCTATCTACCTACCTACCTATCTGTATCTATCTACCTACCTACCTAGCTGTATCTATCAATCTACCTACCTACCTATCTCTATCTATCTACCTACCTACCTACCTATCTGTATTTATCTATCTACCTACCTACCTATCTGTATCTATCTATCTACCTACCTACCTATCTGTATCTATCAATCTATCTACCTACCTATCTCTATCTATCTATCTACCTACCTACCTATCTCTATCTATCTGCCTACCTACCTACCTATCTTTATCTATCAATCTACCTACCTACCTATCTCTATCTATCTATCTACCTACCTACCTATCTGTCTCTTTCAATCTACCTACCTATCTATTTCTATCTACCTACCTACCTACCTATCTCTATCTATCTACCTACCTACCTACCTATCTCTATCTATCTATCTACCTACCTACCTACCTATCTCTATCTATCAATCTACCTACCTACCTATCTGTATCTATCTATCTACCTACCTACCTATCTGTATCTATCAATCTACCTACCTACCTATCTCTATCTATCTATCTACTGACCTACCTATCTGTATTTATCTATCTACCTACCTACCTATCTCTATCTATCTATCTAACTACCTACCTATCTGTATCTATCTACCTACCTACCTATCTCTATCTATCAATCTACCTACCTACCTATCTCTATCTATCTATCTACCTACCTACCTATCTCTATCTATCTATCTACCTACCTACCTATCTGTATCTATCTACCTACCTACCTATCTCTAATTATCTACCTACCTACCTACCTATCTCTATCTATCTACCTACCTACCTATCTCTATCTACCTACCTACCTACCTACCTATCTCTATCTATCTACCTACCTACCTACCTATCTGTATTTATCTATCTACCTACCTACCTCTCTCTATCTATCTATCTACCTACCTACCTATCTGTATCTATCAATCTACCTACCTACCTATCTCTATCTATCTATCTACCTACCTACCTATCTGTATTTATCTATCTACCTACCTATCTCTATCTATCTATCTACCTACCTACCTATCTCTATCTATCTATCTACCTACCTACCTATCTGTATCTATCAATTTACCTACCTACCTATGTCTATCTATCTAACTACCTACCTACCTATCTCTATCTATCTACCTACCTACCTATCTGTATCTATATATCTACCTACCTACCTATCTGTATCTATCAATCTACCTACCTACCTATATCTATCTATCTATCTACCTACCTACCTATCTCTATCTATCTATCTACCTACCTACCTATCTTTATCTATCTACCTACCTACCTATCTGTATTTATCTATCTACCTACCTACCTATCTCTATCTATCTACCTACCTACCTACCTATCTGTATCAATCTACCTACCTACCTATCTCTATCTATCTACCTACCTACCTACCTATCTCTATCTATCTACATACCTACCTACCTATCTGTATTTATCTATCTATCTACCTAACTACCTCTCTCTATCTATCTATCTACCTACCTACCTACCTATCTGTATCTATATATCTACCTACCTACCTATCTCTAACTATCTATCTACCTACCTACCTATCTGTATTTATCTATCTACCTACCTATCTCTATCTATCTATCTACCTACCTACCTATCTCTAATTATCTATCTACCTACCTATAGGTATCTATCAATCTACCTGCCTACCTATCTCTATCTATCTATATACCTACCTACCTATCTCTATCTATCTACCTACCTACCTACCTATCTGTATCTTTCAATCTACCTACCTACCTATCTCTATCTATCTACCTACCTACCTACCTATCTCTATCAATCAATCTATCTACCTACCTACATATCTGTATCTATCTATCTACCTACCTATCTGTATCTATCAATCTACCTACCTAACTATCTCTATCTATCTATCTACCTACCTACCTATCTCTATCTACCTACCTACCTACCTATCTGTATTTCTCTATCTACCTACCTACCTATCTGTATCTATCTACCTACCTATCTGTATCTATCTACCTACCTACCTACCTATCTGTATCTATCAATCTACCTACCTACCTATCTCTATCTATCTATATACATACCTACCTATCTCTATCTATCTACCTACCTACCTACCTATCTGTATTTATCTATCTACCTACATACCTATCTCTATCTATCTATCTACCTACCTACCTATCTGTCTCTATCAATCTATCTACCTATCTATCTCTATCTATCTACCTACCTACCTATCTCAATCTATCTACCTACCTACCTACCTACCTATCTCTATCTATCTACCTACCTACCTATCTCTATCTATCAATCTACCTACCTACCTATCTGTATCTTTCTATCTACCTACCTACCTATCTATATCTATCAATCTACCTACCTACCTATCTCTATCTATCTATCTACCTACCTACCTATCTGTATTTATATATCTACATACCTACCTATCTCTATCTATCTACCTACCTACATATCTGTATCTATCTACCTACCTACCTATCTGTATCTATCTATCTACCTACCTACCTATCTGTATCTATCAATCTACCTACCTACCTATCTCTATCTATCTACCTACCTACCTATCTGTATTTATCTATCTACCTACCTACCTATCTGTATCTATCTATCTACCTACCTACCTAACTATCTCTACCTACCTACCTATCTCTATCTATCTACCTACCTACCTACCTATCTGTATTTATCTACCTACCTACCTAGCTGTATCTATCAATCTACCTACCTACCTATCTCTATCTATCTACCTACCTACCTACCTATCTGTATTTATCTATCTACCTACCTACCTATCTGTATCTATCTATCTACCTACCTACCTATCTGTATCTATCAATCTACCTACCTACCTATCTCTATCTATCTATATACCTACCTACCTATCTCTATCTATCTACCTACCTACCTACCTATCTGTATTTATCTATCTACCTACCTACCTATCTGTATCTATAAATCTACCTACCTACCTATCTCTATCTATCTATCTATCTACCTACCTATCTCTATCTATCTATCTACCTACCTACCTATCTCTATTTATCTACCTACCTACCTACCTATCTTTATCTATCAATCTACCTACCTACCTATCTCTATCTATCTATCTACCTACCTACCATCTGTCTCTTTCAATCTACCTACCTATCTATTTCTATCTACCTACCTACCTACCTATCTCTATCTATCTACCTACCTACCTACCTACCTATCTCTATCTATCTATCTACCTACCTATCTCTATCTATCAATCTACCTACCTACCTATCTGTATCTATCTATCTACCTACCTACCTATCTGTATCTATCTATCTATCTACCTACCTATCTCTATCTATCTACCTACCTACCTATCCCTATCTATCTGCCTACCTACCTACCTATCTTTATCTATCAATCTACCTACCTACCTATCTCTATCTATCTATCTACCTACCTACCTATCTGTCTCTTTCAATCTACCTACCTATCTATTTCTATCTACCTACCTACCTACCTATCTCTATCTATCTACCTACCTAGCTACCTATCTCTATCTATCTATCTACCTACCTACCTATCTCTATCTATCAATCTACCTACCTACCTATCTGTATCTATCTATCTACCTACCTACTTATCTGTATCTATCAATCTACCTACCTACCTATCTCTATCTATCTATCTACTGACCTACCTATCTGTATTTATCTATCTACCTACCTACCTATCTCTATCTATCTATCTACCTACCTACCTATCTGTATCTATCTATCTATCTACCTACCTATCTCTATCTATCAATCTACCTACCTACCTATCTCTATCTATCTATCTACCTACCTACCTATCTCTATCTATCTATCTACCTACCTACCTATCTGTATCTATCTACCTACCTACCTATCTCTATCTATCTACCTACCTACCTACCTATCTCTATCTATCTACCTACCTACCTATCTCTATCTACCTACCTACCTACCTACCTATCTCTATCTATCTACCTACCTACCTACCTATCTGTATTTATCTATCTACCTACCTACCTCTCTCTCTCTATCTATCTACCTACCTACCTATCTGTATCTATCAATCTACCTACCTACCTATCTCTATCTATCTATCTACCTACCTACCTATCTGTATTTATCTATCTACCTACCTATCTCTATCTATCTATCTACCTACCTACCTATCTCTATCTATCTACCTACCTACCTATCTCTATCTACCTACCTACCTACCTACCTACCTATCTCTATCTATCTACCTACCTACCTACCTATCTGTATTTATCTATCTACCTACCTACCTCTCTCTATCTATCTATCTACCTACCTACCTATCTGTATCTATCAATCTACCTACCTACCTATCTATATCTATCTATCTACCTACCTACCTATCTGTATTTATCTATCTACCTACCTATCTCTATCTATCTATCTACCTACCTACCTATCTCTATCTATCTATCCACCTACCTATCTGTATTTATATATCTACATACCTACCTATCTCTATCTATCTACCTACCTACATATCTGTATCTATCTATCTACCTACCTACCTATCTGTATCTATCTATCTACCTACCTACCTATCTGTATCTATCAATCTTCCTACCTACCTATCTCTATCTATCTACCTACCTACCTATCTGTATTTATCTATCTACCTACCTACCTATCTGTATCTATCTATCTACCTACCTACCTATCTCTACCTACCTACCTATCTCTATCTATCTACCTACCTACCTACCTATCTGTATTTATCTATCTACCTACCTACCTATCTGTATCTATCTATCTACCTACCTACCTATCTGTATCTATCTATCTACCTACCTACCTATCTGTATTTATCTATCTACCTACCTACCTATCTCTATCTATCTACCTACCTACCTACCTATCTGTATCTATCTACCTACCTACCTATCTCTATCTATCTACCTACCTACCTACCTATCTCTAACTATCTACATACCTACCTACCTATCTGTATTTATCTATCTATCTACCTAACTACCTCTCTCTATCTATCTATCTACCTACCTACCTACCTATCTGTATCTATATATCTACCTACCTATCTCTATCTATCTATCTACCTACCTACCTATCTCTAATTATCTATCTACCTACCTACCTATCTGTATCTATCAATCTACCTGCCTACCTATCTCTATCTATCTATATACCTACCTACCTATCTCTATCTATCTACCTACCTACCTACCTATCTGTATCTTTCAATCTACCTACCTACCTATCTCTATCTATCTACCTACCTACCTACCTATCTCTATCTATCAATCTATCTACCTACCTACATATCTGTATCTATCTATCTACCTACCTATCTGTATCTATCAATCTACCTACCTACCTATCTCTATCTATCTATCTACCTACCCACCTATCTCTATCTACCTACCTACCTACCTCTCTGTATTTCTCTATCTACCTACCTACCTATCTGTATCTATCTACCTACCTAACTATCTCTACCTACCTACCTATCTCTATCTATCTACCTACCTACCTACCTATCTGTATTCATCTATCTACCTACCTACCTATCTGTATCTATCTATCTACCTACCTACCTATCTGTATCTATCTACCTACCTACCTATCTCTATCTATCTATCTACCTACCTACCTATCTGTATCTATCTATCTACCTACCTACCTATCTGTATCTATCTACCTACCTATCTGTATCTATCTACCTACCTACCTACCTATCTGTATCTATCAATCTACCTACCTACCTATCTCTATCTATCTATATACATACCTACCTATCTCTATCTACCTACCTACCTACCTATCTGTATTTATCTATCTACCTACATACCTATCTCTATCTATCTACCTACCTACCTATCTGTCTCTATCAATCTATCTACCTATCTATCTCTATCTATCTACCTACCTACCTATCTCAATCTATCTACCTACCTACCTACCTATCTCTATCTATCTATCTACCTACCTACCTATCTCTATCTATCAATCTACCTACCTAACTATCTGTATCTTTCTATCTACCTACCTACCTATCTGTATCTATAAATCTACCTACCTACCTATCTCTATCTATCTATCTATCTACCTACCTATCTCTATCTATCTATCTACCTACCTACCTATCTCTATTTATCTACCTACCTACCTACCTATCTTTATCTATCAATCTACCTACCTACCTATCTCTATCTATCTATCTACCTACCTACCATCTGTCTCTTTCAATCTACCTACCTATCTATTTCTATCTACCTACCTACCTACCTATCTCTATCTATCTACCTACCTACCTACCTACCTACCTATCTCTATCTATCTATCTACCTACCTACCTATCTCTATCTATCAATCTACCTACCTACCTATCTGTATCTATCTATCTACCTACCTACCTATCTGTATCTATCTATCTATCTACCTACCTATCTCTATCTATCTACCTACCTACCTATCCCTATCTATCTGCCTACCTACCTACCTATCTTTATCTATCAATCTACCTACCTACCTATCTCTATCTATCTATCTACCTACCTACCTATCTGTCTCTTTCAATCTACCTACCTATCTATTTCTATCTACCTACCTACCTACCTATCTCTATCTATCTACCTACCTAGCTACCTATCTCTATCTATCTATCTACCTACCTACCTATCTCTATCTATCAATCTACCTACCTACCTATCTGTATCTATCTATCTACCTACCTACCTATCTGTATCTATCAATCTACCTACCTACCTATCTCTATCTATCTATCTACTGACCTACCTATCTGTATTTATCTATCTACCTACCTACCTATCTCTATCTATCTATCTACCTACCTACCTATCTGTATCTATCTATCTACCTACCTACCTATCTCTATCTATCAATCTACCTACCTACCTATCTCTATCTATCTATCTACCTACCTACCTATCTCTATCTATCTATCTACCTACCTACCTATCTGTATCTATCTACCTACCTACCTATCTCTATCTATCTACCTACCTACCTACCTATCTCTATCTATCTACCTACCTACCTATCTCTATCTACCTACCTACCTACCTACCTATCTCTATCTATCTACCTACCTACCTACCTATCTGTATTTATCTATCTACCTACCTACCTCTCTCTCTCTATCTATCTACCTACCTACCTATCTGTATCTATCAATCTACCTACCTACCTATCTCTATCTATCTATCTACCTACCTACCTATCTGTATTTATCTATCTACCTACCTATCTCTATCTATCTATCTACCTACCTACCTATCTCTATCTATCTACCTACCTACCTATCTCTATCTACCTACCTACCTACCTACCTACCTATCTCTATCTATCTACCTACCTACCTACCTATCTGTATTTATCTATCTACCTACCTACCTCTCTCTATCTATCTATCTACCTACCTACCTATCTGTATCTATCAATCTACCTACCTATCTCTATCTATCTATCTACCTACCTACCTATCTGTATTTATCTATCTACCTACCTATCTCTATCTATCTATCTACCTACCTACCTATCTCTATCTATCTATCCACCTACCTATCTGTATTTATATATCTACATACCTACCTATCTCTATCTATCTACCTACCTACATATCTGTATCTATCTATCTACCTACCTACCTATCTGTATCTATCTATCTACCTACCTACCTATCTGTATCTATCAATCTTCCTACCTACCTATCTCTATCTATCTACCTACCTACCTATCTGTATTTATCTATCTACCTACCTACCTATCTGTATCTATCTATCTACCTACCTACCTATCTCTACCTACCTACCTATCTCTATCTATCTACCTACCTACCTACCTATCTGTATTTATCTATCTACCTACCTACCTATCTGTATCTATCTATCTACCTACCTACCTATCTGTATCTATCAATCTACCTACCTACCTATCTCTATCTATCTATATACCTACCTACCTATCTCTATCTATCTACCTACCTACCTACCTATCTGTATTTATCTATCTACCTACCTACCTATCTGTATCTATAAATCTACCTACCTACCTATCTCTATCTATCTATCTATCTACCTACCTATCTCTATCTATCTATCTACCTACCTACCTATCTCTATTTATCTACCTACCTACCTACCTATCTTTATCTATCAATCTACCTACCTACCTATCTCTATCTATCTATCTACCTACCTACCATCTGTCTCTTTCAATCTACCTACCTATCTATTTCTATCTACCTACCTACCTACCTATCTCTATCTATCTACCTACCTACCTACCTACCTATCTCTATCTATCTATCTACCTACCTATCTCTATCTATCAATCTACCTACCTACCTATCTGTATCTATCTATCTACCTACCTACCTATCTGTATCTATCTATCTATCTACCTACCTATCTCTATCTATCTACCTACCTACCTATCCCTATCTATCTGCCTACCTACCTACCTATCTTTATCTATCAATCTACCTACCTACCTATCTCTATCTATCTATCTACCTACCTACCTATCTGTCTCTTTCAATCTACCTACCTATCTATTTCTATCTACCTACCTACCTACCTATCTCTATCTATCTACCTACCTAGCTACCTATCTCTATCTATCTATCTACCTACCTACCTATCTCTATCTATCAATCTACCTACCTACCTATCTGTATCTATCTATCTACCTACCTACTTATCTGTATCTATCAATCTACCTACCTACCTATCTCTATCTATCTATCTACTGACCTACCTATCTGTATTTATCTATCTACCTACCTACCTATCTCTATCTATCTATCTACCTACCTACCTATCTGTATCTATCTATCTATCTACCTACCTATCTCTATCTATCAATCTACCTACCTACCTATCTCTATCTATCTATCTACCTACCTACCTATCTCTATCTATCTATCTACCTACCTACCTATCTGTATCTATCTACCTACCTACCTATCTCTATCTATCTACCTACCTACCTACCTATCTCTATCTATCTACCTACCTACCTATCTCTATCTACCTACCTACCTACCTACCTATCTCTATCTATCTACCTACCTACCTACCTATCTGTATTTATCTATCTACCTACCTACCTCTCTCTCTCTATCTATCTACCTACCTACCTATCTGTATCTATCAATCTACCTACCTACCTATCTCTATCTATCTATCTACCTACCTACCTATCTGTATTTATCTATCTACCTACCTATCTCTATCTATCTATCTACCTACCTACCTATCTCTATCTATCTACCTACCTACCTATCTCTATCTACCTACCTACCTACCTACCTACCTATCTCTATCTATCTACCTACCTACCTACCTATCTGTATTTATCTATCTACCTACCTACCTCTCTCTATCTATCTATCTACCTACCTACCTATCTGTATCTATCAATCTACCTACCTACCTATCTATATCTATCTATCTACCTACCTACCTATCTGTATTTATCTATCTACCTACCTATCTCTATCTATCTATCTACCTACCTACCTATCTCTATCTATCTATCCACCTACCTATCTGTATTTATATATCTACATACCTACCTATCTCTATCTATCTACCTACCTACATATCTGTATCTATCTATCTACCTACCTACCTATCTGTATCTATCTATCTACCTACCTACCTATCTGTATCTATCAATCTTCCTACCTACCTATCTCTATCTATCTACCTACCTACCTATCTGTATTTATCTATCTACCTACCTACCTATCTGTATCTATCTATCTACCTACCTACCTATCTCTACCTACCTACCTATCTCTATCTATCTACCTACCTACCTACCTATCTGTATTTATCTATCTACCTACCTACCTCTCTCTATCTATCTATCTACCTACCTACCTATCTGTATCTATCAATCTACCTACCTACCTATCTCTATCTATCTATCTACCTACCTACCTATCTGTATTTATCTATCTACCTACCTATCTCTATCTATCTATCTACCTACCTACCTATCTCTATCTATCTATCCACCTACCTATCTGTATTTATATATCTACATACCTACCTATCTCTATCTATCTACCTACCTACATATCTGTATCTATCTATCTACCTACCTACCTATCTGTATCTATCTATCTACCTACCTACCTATCTGTATCTATCAATCTTCCTACCTACCTATCTCTATCTATCTACCTACCTACCTATCTGTATTTATCTATCTACCTACCTACCTATCTGTATCTATCTATCTACCTACCTACCTATCTCTACCTACCTACCTATCTCTATCTATCTACCTACCTACCTACCTATCTGTATTTATCTATCTACCTACCTACCTATCTGTATCTATCTATCTACCTACCTACCTATCTGTATCTATCAATCTACCTACCTACCTATCTCTATCTATCTATATACCTACCTACCTATCTCTATCTATCTACCTACCTACCTACCTATCTGTATTTATCTATCTACCTACCTACCTATCTGTATCTATAAATCTACCTACCTACCTATCTCTATCTATCTATCTATCTACCTACCTATCTCTATCTATCTATCTACCTACCTACCTATCTCTATTTATCTACCTACCTACCTACCTATCTTTATCTATCAATCTACCTACCTACCTATCTCTATCTATCTATCTACCTACCTACCATCTGTCTCTTTCAATCTACCTACCTATCTATTTCTATCTACCTACCTACCTACCTATCTCTATCTATCTACCTACCTACCTACCTACCTATCTCTATCTATCTATCTACCTACCTATCTCTATCTATCAATCTACCTACCTACCTATCTGTATCTATCTATCTACCTACCTACCTATCTGTATCTATCTATCTATCTACCTACCTATCTCTATCTATCTACCTACCTACCTATCCCTATCTATCTGCCTACCTACCTACCTATCTTTATCTATCAATCTACCTACCTACCTATCTCTATCTATCTATCTACCTACCTACCTATCTGTCTCTTTCAATCTACCTACCTATCTATTTCTATCTACCTACCTACCTACCTATCTCTATCTATCTACCTACCTAGCTACCTATCTCTATCTATCTATCTACCTACCTACCTATCTCTATCTATCAATCTACCTACCTACCTATCTGTATCTATCTATCTACCTACCTACTTATCTGTATCTATCAATCTACCTACCTACCTATCTCTATCTATCTATCTACTGACCTACCTATCTGTATTTATCTATCTACCTACCTACCTATCTCTATCTATCTATCTACCTACCTACCTATCTGTATCTATCTATCTATCTACCTACCTATCTCTATCTATCAATCTACCTACCTACCTATCTCTATCTATCTATCTACCTACCTACCTATCTCTATCTATCTATCTACCTACCTACCTATCTGTATCTATCTACCTACCTACCTATCTCTATCTATCTACCTACCTACCTACCTATCTCTATCTATCTACCTACCTACCTATCTCTATCTACCTACCTACCTACCTACCTATCTCTATCTATCTACCTACCTACCTACCTATCTGTATTTATCTATCTACCTACCTACCTCTCTCTCTCTATCTATCTACCTACCTACCTATCTGTATCTATCAATCTACCTACCTACCTATCTCTATCTATCTATCTACCTACCTACCTATCTGTATTTATCTATCTACCTACCTATCTCTATCTATCTATCTACCTACCTACCTATCTCTATCTATCTACCTACCTACCTATCTCTATCTACCTACCTACCTACCTACCTACCTATCTCTATCTATCTACCTACCTACCTACCTATCTGTATTTATCTATCTACCTACCTACCTCTCTCTATCTATCTATCTACCTACCTACCTATCTGTATCTATCAATCTACCTACCTACCTATCTATATCTATCTATCTACCTACCTACCTATCTGTATTTATCTATCTACCTACCTATCTCTATCTATCTATCTACCTACCTACCTATCTCTATCTATCTATCCACCTACCTATCTGTATTTATATATCTACATACCTACCTATCTCTATCTATCTACCTACCTACATATCTGTATCTATCTATCTACCTACCTACCTATCTGTATCTATCTATCTACCTACCTACCTATCTGTATCTATCAATCTTCCTACCTACCTATCTCTATCTATCTACCTACCTACCTATCTGTATTTATCTATCTACCTACCTACCTATCTGTATCTATCTATCTACCTACCTACCTATCTCTACCTACCTACCTATCTCTATCTATCTACCTACCTACCTACCTATCTGTATTTATCTATCTACCTACCTACCTATCTGTATCTATCTATCTACCTACCTACCTATCTGTATCTATCTATCTACCTACCTACCTATCTGTATTTATCTATCTACCTACCTACCTATCTCTATCTATCTACCTACCTACCTACCTATCTGTATCTATCTACCTACCTACCTATCTCTATCTATCTACCTACCTACCTACCTATCTCTAACTATCTACATACCTACCTACCTATCTGTATTTATCTATCTATCTACCTAACTACCTCTCTCTATCTATCTATCTACCTACCTACCTACCTATCTGTATCTATATATCTACCTACCTATCTCTATCTATCTATCTACCTACCTACCTATCTCTAATTATCTATCTACCTACCTACCTATCTGTATCTATCAATCTACCTGCCTACCTATCTCTATCTATCTATATACCTACCTACCTATCTCTATCTATCTACCTACCTACCTACCTATCTGTATCTTTCAATCTACCTACCTACCTATCTCTATCTATCTACCTACCTACCTACCTATCTCTATCTATCAATCTATCTACCTACCTACATATCTGTATCTATCTATCTACCTACCTATCTGTATCTATCAATCTACCTACCTACCTATCTCTATCTATCTATCTACCTACCCACCTATCTCTATCTACCTACCTACCTACCTATCTGTATTTCTCTATCTACCTACCTACCTATCTGTATCTATCTACCTACCTAACTATCTCTACCTACCTACCTATCTCTATCTATCTACCTACCTACCTACCTATCTGTATTCATCTATCTACCTACCTACCTATCTGTATCTATCTATCTACCTACCTACCTATCTGTATCTATCTACCTACCTACCTATCTCTATCTATCTATCTACCTACCTACCTATCTGTATCTATCTATCTACCTACCTACCTATCTGTATCTATCTACCTACCTATCTGTATCTATCTACCTACCTACCTACCTATCTGTATCTATCAATCTACCTACCTACCTATCTCTATCTATCTATATACATACCTACCTATCTCTATCTACCTACCTACCTACCTATCTGTATTTATCTATCTACCTACATACCTATCTCTATCTATCTACCTACCTACCTATCTGTCTCTATCAATCTATCTACCTATCTATCTCTATCTATCTACCTACCTACCTATCTCAATCTATCTACCTACCTACCTACCTATCTCTATCTATCTATCTACCTACCTACCTATCTCTATCTATCAATCTACCTACCTAACTATCTGTATCTTTCTATCTACCTACCTACCTATCTGTATCTATAAATCTACCTACCTACCTATCTCTATCTATCTATCTATCTACCTACCTATCTCTATCTATCTATCTACCTACCTACCTATCTCTATTTATCTACCTACCTACCTACCTATCTTTATCTATCAATCTACCTACCTACCTATCTCTATCTATCTATCTACCTACCTACCATCTGTCTCTTTCAATCTACCTACCTATCTATTTCTATCTACCTACCTACCTACCTATCTCTATCTATCTACCTACCTACCTACCTACCTACCTATCTCTATCTATCTATCTACCTACCTACCTATCTCTATCTATCAATCTACCTACCTACCTATCTGTATCTATCTATCTACCTACCTACCTATCTGTATCTATCTATCTATCTACCTACCTATCTCTATCTATCTACCTACCTACCTATCCCTATCTATCTGCCTACCTACCTACCTATCTTTATCTATCAATCTACCTACCTACCTATCTCTATCTATCTATCTACCTACCTACCTATCTGTCTCTTTCAATCTACCTACCTATCTATTTCTATCTACCTACCTACCTACCTATCTCTATCTATCTACCTACCTAGCTACCTATCTCTATCTATCTATCTACCTACCTACCTATCTCTATCTATCAATCTACCTACCTACCTATCTGTATCTATCTATCTACCTACCTACCTATCTGTATCTATCAATCTACCTACCTACCTATCTCTATCTATCTATCTACTGACCTACCTATCTGTATTTATCTATCTACCTACCTACCTATCTCTATCTATCTATCTACCTACCTACCTATCTGTATCTATCTATCTACCTACCTACCTATCTCTATCTATCAATCTACCTACCTACCTATCTCTATCTATCTATCTACCTACCTACCTATCTCTATCTATCTATCTACCTACCTACCTATCTGTATCTATCTACCTACCTACCTATCTCTATCTATCTACCTACCTACCTACCTATCTCTATCTATCTACCTACCTACCTATCTCTATCTACCTACCTACCTACCTACCTATCTCTATCTATCTACCTACCTACCTACCTATCTGTATTTATCTATCTACCTACCTACCTCTCTCTCTCTATCTATCTACCTACCTACCTATCTGTATCTATCAATCTACCTACCTACCTATCTCTATCTATCTATCTACCTACCTACCTATCTGTATTTATCTATCTACCTACCTATCTCTATCTATCTATCTACCTACCTACCTATCTCTATCTATCTACCTACCTACCTATCTCTATCTACCTACCTACCTACCTACCTACCTATCTCTATCTATCTACCTACCTACCTACCTATCTGTATTTATCTATCTACCTACCTACCTCTCTCTATCTATCTATCTACCTACCTACCTATCTGTATCTATCAATCTACCTACCTACCTATCTCTATCTATCTATCTACCTACCTACCTATCTGTATTTATCTATCTACCTACCTATCTCTATCTATCTATCTACCTACCTACCTATCTCTATCTATCTATCCACCTACCTATCTGTATTTATATATCTACATACCTACCTATCTCTATCTATCTACCTACCTACATATCTGTATCTATCTATCTACCTACCTACCTATCTGTATCTATCTATCTACCTACCTACCTATCTGTATCTATCAATCTTCCTACCTACCTATCTCTATCTATCTACCTACCTACCTATCTGTATTTATCTATCTACCTACCTACCTATCTGTATCTATCTATCTACCTACCTACCTATCTCTACCTACCTACCTATCTCTATCTATCTACCTACCTACCTACCTATCTGTATTTATCTATCTACCTACCTACCTATCTGTATCTATCTATCTACCTACCTACCTATCTGTATCTATCTATCTACCTACCTACCTATCTGTATTTATCTATCTACCTACCTACCTATCTCTATCTATCTACCTACCTACCTACCTATCTGTATCTATCTACCTACCTACCTATCTCTATCTATCTACCTACCTACCTACCTATCTCTAACTATCTACATACCTACCTACCTATCTGTATTTATCTATCTATCTACCTAACTACCTCTCTCTATCTATCTATCTACCTACCTACCTACCTATCTGTATCTATATATCTACCTACCTATCTCTATCTATCTATCTACCTACCTACCTATCTCTAATTATCTATCTACCTACCTACCTATCTGTATCTATCAATCTACCTGCCTACCTATCTCTATCTATCTATATACCTACCTACCTATCTCTATCTATCTACCTACCTACCTACCTATCTGTATCTTTCAATCTACCTACCTACCTATCTCTATCTATCTACCTACCTACCTACCTATCTCTATCTATCAATCTATCTACCTACCTACATATCTGTATCTATCTATCTACCTACCTATCTGTATCTATCAATCTACCTACCTACCTATCTCTATCTATCTATCTACCTACCCACCTATCTCTATCTACCTACCTACCTACCTATCTGTATTTCTCTATCTACCTACCTACCTATCTGTATCTATCTACCTACCTAACTATCTCTACCTACCTACCTATCTCTATCTATCTACCTACCTACCTACCTATCTGTATTTATCTATCTACCTACCTACCTATCTGTATCTATCTATCTACCTACCTACCTATCTGTATCTATCTACCTACCTACCTATCTCTATCTATCTATCTACCTACCTACCTATCTGTATCTATCTATCTACCTACCTACCTATCTGTATCTATCTACCTACCTATCTGTATCTATCTACCTACCTACCTACCTATCTGTATCTATCAATCTACCTACCTACCTATCTCTATCTATCTATATACATACCTACCTATCTCTATCTACCTACCTACCTACCTATCTGTATTTATCTATCTACCTACATACCTATCTCTATCTATCTACCTACCTACCTATCTGTCTCTATCAATCTATCTACCTATCTATCTCTATCTATCTACCTACCTACCTATCTCAATCTATCTACCTACCTACCTACCTATCTCTATCTATCTATCTACCTACCTACCTATCTCTATCTATCAATCTACCTACCTACCTATCTGTATCTTTCTATCTACCTACCTACCTATCTATATCTATCAATCTACCTACCTACCTATCTCTATCTATCTATCTACCTACCTACCTATCTGTATTTATATATCTACATACCTACCTATCTCTATCTATCTACCTACCTACATATCTGTATCTATCTATCTACCTACCTACCTATCTGTATCTATCTATCTACCTACCTACCTATCTGTATCTATCAATCTACCTACCTACCTATCTCTATCTATCTACCTACCTACCTATCTGTATTTATCTATCTACCTACCTACCTATCTGTATCTATCTATCTACCTACCTACCTAACTATCTCTACCTACCTACCTATCTCTATCTATCTACCTACCTACCTACCTATCTGTATTTATCTATCTACCTACCTACCTATCTGTATCTATCTATCTACCTACCTACCTATCTGTATCTATCTATCTACCTACCTACCTATCTGTATCTATCTACCTACCTACCTAGCTGTATCTATCAATCTACCTACCTACCTATCTCTATCTATCTACCTACCTACCTACCTATCTGTATTTATCTATCTACCTACCTACCTATCTGTATCTATCTCTCTACCTACCTACCTATCTGTATCTATCAATCTACCTACCTACCTATCTCTATCTATCTATATACCTACCTACCTATCTCTATCTATCTACCTACCTACCTACCTATCTGTATTTATCTTACCTACCTACCTATCTCTATCTATCTATCTACCTACCTACCTATCTGTATCTATAAATCTACCTACCTACCTATCTCTATCTATCTATCTATCTATCTACCTACCTATCTCTATCTATCTATCTACCTACCTACCTATCTCTATTTATCTACCTACCTACCTACCTATCTTTATCTATCAATCTACCTACCTACCTATCTCTATCTATCTATCTACCTACCTACCATCTGTCTCTTTCAATCTACCTACCTATTTCTATCTACCTACCTACCTACCTATCTCTATCTATCTACCTACCTACCTACCTATCTCTATCTATCTATCTATCTACCTACCTACCTATCTCTATCTATCAATCTACCTACCTACCTATCTGTATCTATCTATCTACCCACCTACCTATCTGTATCTATCAATCTACCTACCTACCTATCTCTATCTATCTATCTACTGACCTACCTATCTGTATTTATCTATCTACCTACCTACCTATCTCTATCTATCTATCTACCTACCTACCTATCTGTATCTAGCTATCTACCTACCTACCTATCTCTATCTATCAATCTACCTACCTAGCTATCTCTATCTATCAATCTACCTACCTAGCTATCTCTATCTATCTATCTACTTACCTACCTATCTCTATCTATCTACCTACCTACCTACCTATCTGTATCTATCTACCTACCTACCTATCTCTATCTATCTACCTACCTACCTACCTATCTCTATCTATCTACCTACCTACCTACCTATCTGTATTTATCTATCTACCTACCTACCTCTCTCTATCTATCTATCTACCTACCTACCTATCTGTATCTATCAATCTACCTACCTACCTATCTGTATTTATCTATCTACCTACCTATCTCTATCTATCTATCTACCTACCTACCTATCTCTATCTATCTACCTACCTACCTATCTGTATCTATCAATCTACCTACCTACCTATCTCTATCTATCTATCTATCTACCTACCTACCTATCTCTATCTATCTACCTACCTACCTACCTGTATCTATCTATCTACCTACCTACCTATCTTTATCTATCTACCTACCTACCTATCTGTATTTATCTATCTACCTACCTACCTATCTCTATCTATCTATCTACCTACCTACCGATCTGTATCTATCTATCTACCTACCTACCTATCTCTATCTATCTACCTACCTACCTACCTATCTCTATCTATCTACCTACCTACCTACCTATCTCTATCAATCTATCTATCTACCTACCTACCTATCTCTATCTATCTATCTACCTACCTACCTATCTCTATCTATCTACCTACCTACCTACCTATCTGTATTTATCTATCTACCTACCTATCTGTATCTATCTATCTACCTACCTACCTATCTGTATCTATCAATCTACCTACCTACCTATCTCTATCTATCTACATACCTACCTACCTATCTCTATCTATCTACCTACCTACCTACCTATCTGTATCTATCTATTTACCTACCTACCTATATCTATCTACCTACCTACCTACCTATCTGTATCTATCTATCTACCTACCTACCTATCTGTATCTATCAATTTACCTACCTACCTATGTCTATCTATCTAACTACCTACCTACCTATCTCTATCTATCTATCTACCTAGCTACCTATCTGTATCTATATATCTACCTACCTACCTATCAGTATCTATCAATCTACCTACCTACCTATATCTATCTATCTATCTACCTACCTACCTATCTCTATCTATCTACCTACCTACCTATCTGTATCTATCTATCTACCTACCTACCTATCTTTATCTATCTACCTACCTACCTATCTGTATTTATGTATCTACCTACCTACCTATCTCTATCTATCTATATACCTACCTACCTATCTGTATCTATCTATCTACCTACCTACCTATCTCTATCTATCTACCTACCTACCTACCTATCTCTATCTATCTACCTACCTACCTACCTATCTCTATCAATCTATCTATCTACCTAACTACCTATCTCTATCTATCTATCTACCTACCTACCTACCTATCTGTATCTATATATCTACCTACCTACCTATCTCTATCTATCTACCTACCTACCTACCTATCTCTATCTATCTATCTACCTACCTACCTATCTCTATCTATCAATCTACCTACCTACCTATCTCTATCTACCTACCTACCTACCTATATGTATCTATCTACCTACCTACCTATCTCTATCTATCTACCTACCTACCTATCTGTATCTATCTATCTACCTACCTACCTATCTGTATCTATCAATCTACCTACCTACCTATCTCTATCTATCTATATACCTACCTACCTATCTCTATCTATCTACCTACCTACCTACCTATCTGTATCTACCTACCTACCTATCTCTATCTACCTACCTACCTACCTATCTGTATCTATCTATCTACCTACCTACCTATCTGTATCTATCAATTTACCTACCTACCTATGTCTATCTATCTAACTACCTACCTACCTACCTATCTGTATCTATATATCTACCTACCTACCTATCTCTATCTATCTACCTACCTACCTACCTATCTCTATCTATCTATCTACCTACCTACCTATCTCTATCTATCAATCTACCTAACTACCTATCTGTATCTATCTACCTACCTACCTACCTATCTGTATCTATCTACCTACCTACCTATCTCTGTCTATCTACCTACCTAAATACCTATCTCTATTTATCTACCTACCTACCTACCTCTCTGTATTTATCTGTATCTATCAATTTACCTACCTACCTATGTCTATCTATCTAACTACCTACCTACCTATCTCTATCTATCTATCTACCTACCTACCTATCTGTATCTATATATCTACCTACCTACCTATCTGTATCTATCAATCTACCTACCTACCTATATCTATCTATCTATCTACCTACCTACCTATCTCTATCTATCTACCTACCTACCTATCTGTATCTATCTATCTACCTACATACCTATCTTTATCTATCTACCTACCTACCTATCTCTATCTATCTATCTACCTACCTACCTATCTGTATCTATCTATATACCTACCTACCTATCTATCTACCTACCTACCTACCTATCTGTATCTATCTATCTACCTACCTACCTATCCGTATCTATCAATCTACCTACCTACCTATCTCTATCTATCTATCTACCTACCTACCTATCTGTATTTATCTATCTACCTACCTACCTATCTCTATCTATCTATCTACCTACCTACCTATCTATGTATCTATCTACCTACCTACATATCTGTATCTATCAATCTACCTACCTACCTATCTCTATCTATCTATATACATACCTACCTATCTCTATCTATCTACCTACCTACCTACCTATCTCTATCTATCTATCTACCTACCTACCTATCTGTCTCTATCAATCTATCTACCTATCTATCTCTATCTATCTACCTACCTACCTATCTCTATCTATCTACCTACCTACCTACCTATCTCTATCTATCTATCTACCTACCTACCTATCTCTATCTATCAATCTACCTACCTACCTATCTGTATCTTTCTATCTACCTACTTACCTATCTGTATCTATCAATCTACCTACCTACCTATCTCTATCTATCTATCTACCTACCTACCTATCTGTATCTATCAATCTACCTACCTACCTATCTCTATCTATCTATCTGCCTACCTACCTATCTGTATTTATCTATCTACCTACCTACCTATCTCTATCTATCTACCTACCTACCTACCTACCTATCTGTATCTATATATCTACCTACCTACCTATCTCTATCTATCTACCTACCTACCTACCTATCTCTATCTATCTATCTATCTACCTACCTACCTCTCTATCTATCAATCTACCTACCTACCTATCTGTATCTATCTACCTACCTACCTATCTCTATCTACCTACCTACCTATCTGTATCTATCTATCTACCTACCTACCTATCTGTATCTATCAATCTACCTACCTACCTATCTCTATCTATCTATATACCTACCTACCTATCTCTATCTATCTACCTACCTACCTACCTATCTGTATCTATCTATCTACCTACCTACCTATCTCTATCTATCTACCTACCTACCAACCTATCTTTATCTATCTATCTACCTACCTACCTATCTGTATCTATCAATTTACCTATCTACCTATGTCTATCTAACTACCTACCTACCTATCTCTATCTATCTATCTACCTACCTACCTATCTGTATCTATATATCTACCTACCTACCTATCTGTATCTATCAATCTACCTACCTACCTATATCTATCTATCTATCTACCTACCTACCTATCTCTATCTATCTACCTACCTACCTATCTGTATCTATCTACCTACCTACCTATCTTTATCTATCTACCTACCTACCTATCTGTATTTATCTATCTACCTACCTACATATCTCTATCTATCTATCTATCTACCTACCTATCTGTATCTATCTATCTACCTACCTACCTATCTCTATCTATCTACCTACCTACCTACCTACCTATCTCTATCTATCTACCTACCTACCTACCTATCTCTATCAATCTATCTATCTACCTAACTACCTATCTCTATCTATCTATCTACCTACCTAAATACCTATCTCTATTTATCTACCTACCTACCTACCTCTCTGTATTTATCTATCTACCTACCTACCTATCTCTATCTATCTACCTACCTACCTACCTATCTGTATCTATCTATATACCTACCTACCTATCTATCTACCTACCTACCTACCTATCTGTATCTATCTATCTACCTACCTACCTATCTGTATCAATCTACCTACCTACCTATCTCTATCTATCTATCTATCTACCTACCTACCTATCTGTATTTATCTATCTACCTACCTATCTCTATCTATCTATCTACCTACCTACCTATCTATGTATCTATCTACCTACCTACATATCTGTATCTATCAATCTACCTACCTACCTATCTCTATCTATCTATATACATACCTACCTATCTCTATCTATCTACCTACCTACCTACCTATCTGTATTTATCTATCTACCTACATACCTATCTCTATCTATCTATCTACCTACCTACCTATCTGTCTCTATCAATCTATCTACCTATCTATCTCTATCTATCTACCTACCTACCTATCTCTATCTATCTACCTACCTACCTACCTATCTCTATCTATCTATCTACCTACCTATCTCTATCTATCAATCTACCTACCTACCTATCTGTATCTTTCTATCTACCTACCTACCTATCTGTATCTATCAATCTACCTACCTACCTATCTCTATCTATCTATCTACCTACCTACCTATCTGTATCTATCAATCTACCTACCTACCTATCTCTATCTATCTATCTATCTACCTACCTACCTATCTGTATTTATCTATCTACAAACCTACCTATCTCTATCTATCTACCTACCTACCTATCTGTATCTATCAATCTACCTACCTACCTATCTCTATCTATCTATCTACCTACCTACCTATCTGTATCTATCTATCTACCTACCTACCTATCTCTATCTATCTACCTACCTACCTACCTATCTCTATCAATCTACCTACCTACCTACCTATCTCTATCAATCTATCTATCTACCTAACTACCTATCTCTATCTATCTATCTACCTACCTACCTACCTATCTGTATCTATATATCTACCTACCTACCTATCTCTATCTATCTACCTACCTACCTACCTACCTCTCTCTATCTATCTACCTACCTACCTATCTCTATCTATCAATCTACCTACCTATCTATCTCTATCTATCTACCTACCTACCTACCTATCTGTATCTATCTACCTACCTACCTATCTCTATCTATCTACCTACCTACCTATCTATCTCTATTTATCTACCTACCTACCTACCTCTCTGTATTTATCTATCTACCTACCTACCTATCTCTATCTATCTACCTACCTACCTATCTGTATCTATCTATCTACCTACCTACCTATCTACCTACCTACCTATCTGCATCTATCTATCCACCTACCTACCTATCTGTATCTATCAATCTACCTACCTACCTATCTCTATCTATCTATCTACCTACCTACCTATCTGTATTTATCTATCTACCTACCTACCTATCTCTATCTATCTATCTACCTACCTACCTATCTATCTATCTATCTACCTACCTACCTATCTGTATCTATCAATCTACCTACCTACCTATATCTATCTATCTATATACCTACCTACCTATCTCTATCTATCTACCTACCTACCTACCTCTCTGTATTTATCTATCTACCTACCTACCTATCTCTATCTATCTATCTACCTACCTACCTATCTGTATCTATCTACCTACCTACCTATCTCTATCTATCTACCTACCTACCTACCTATCTCTATCTATCTACCTACCTACCTATCTCTATCTACCTACCTACCTACCTACCTATCTCTATCTATCTACCTACCTACCTACCTATCTGTATTTATCTATCTACCTACCTACCTCTCTCTATCTATCTATCTACCTACCTACCTATCTGTATCTATCAATCTACCTACCTACCTATCTCTATCTATCTATCTACCTACCTACCTATCTGTATTTATCTATCTACCTACCTATCTCTATCTATCTATCTACCTACCTACCTATCTCTATCTATCTATCTACCTACCTACCTATCTGTATCTATCAATTTACCTACCTACCTATGTCTATCTATCTAACTACCTACCTACCTATCTCTATCTATCTACCTACCTACCTATCTGTATCTATATATCTACCTACCTACCTATCTGTATCTATCAATCTACCTACCTACCTATATCTATCTATCTATCTACCTACCTACCTATCTCTATCTATCTATCTACCTACCTACCTATCTTTATCTATCTACCTACCTACCTATCTGTATTTATCTATCTACCTACCTACCTATCTCTATCTATCTACCTACCTACCTACCTATCTGTATCTATCTACCTACCTACCTATCTCTATCTATCTACCTACCTACCTACCTATCTCTATCTATCTACATACCTACCTACCTATCTGTATTTATCTATCTATCTACCTAACTACCTCTATCTATCTATCTATCTACCTACCTACCTATCTGTATCTATATATCTACCTACCTACCTATCTCTAACTATCTATCTACCTACCTACCTATCTGTATTTATCTATCTACCTACCTATCTCTATCTATCTATCTACCTACCTACCTATCTCTAATTATCTATCTACCTACCTACCTATCTGTATCTATCAATCTACCTGCCTACCTATCTCTATCTATCTATATACCTACCTACCTATCTCTATCTATCTACCTACCTACCTACCTACCTATCTGTATCTTTCAATCTACCTACCTACCTATCTCTATCTATCTACCTACCTACCTACCTATCTCTATCTATCAATCTATCTACCTACCTACATATCTGTATCTATCTATCTACCTACCTATCTGTATCTATCAATCTACCTACCTACCTATCTCTATCTATCTACCTACCTACCTATCTCTATCTACCTACCTACCTACCTATCTGTATTTCTCTATCTACCTACCTACCTATCTGTATCTATCTACCTACCTAACTAACTATCTCTACCTACCTACCTATCTCTATCTATCTACCTACCTACCTACCTATCTGTATTTATCTATCTACCTACCTACCTATCTGTATCTATCTATCTACCTACCTACCTATCTGTATCTATCTACCTACCTACCTATCTCTATCTATCTATCTACCTACCTACCTATCTCTATCTATCTATCTACCTACCTACCTATCTGTATCTATCTACCTACCTATCTGTATCTATCTACCTACCTACCTACCTATCTGTATCTATCAATCTACCTACCTACCTATCTCTATCTATCTATATACATACCTACCTATCTCTATCTATCTACCTACCTACCTACCTATCTGTATTTATCTATCTACCTACATACCTATCTCTATCTATCTATCTACCTACCTACCTATCTGTCTCTATCAATCTATCTACCTATCTATCTCTATCTATCTACCTACCTACCTATCTCAATCTATCTACCTACCTACCTACCTATCTCTATCTATCTACCTACCTACCTATCTCTATCTATCAATCTACCTACCTACCTATCTGTATCTTTCTATCTACCTACCTACCTATCTATATCTATCAATCTACCTACCTACCTATCTCTATCTATCTACCTACCTACCTATCTGTATTTATATATCTACATACCTACCTATCTCTATCTATCTACCTACCTACATATCTGTATCTATCTACCTACCTACCTATCTGTATCTATCTATCTACCTACCTACCTATCTGTATCTATCAATCTACCTACCTACCTATCTCTATCTATCTACCTACCTACCTATCTGTATTTATCTATCTACCTACCTACCTATCTGTATCTATCTATCTACCTACCTACCTAACTATCTCTACCTACCTACCTATCTCTATCTACCTACCTACCTACCTATCTGTATTTATCTATCTACCTACCTACCTATCTGTATCTATCTATCTACCTACCTACCTATCTGTATCTATCTATCTACCTACCTACCTATCTGTATCTATCTACCTACCTACCTAGCTGTATCTATCAATCTACCTACCTACCTATCTCTATTTATCTACCTACCTACCTACCTACCTATCTGTATTTATCTATCTACCTCCCTACCTATCTGTATCTATCTATCTACCTACCTACCTATCTGTATCTATCAATCTACCTACCTACCTATCTCTATCTATCTATATACCTACCTACCTATCTCTATCTATCTACCTACCTACCTACCTATCTGTATTTATCTATCTACCTACCTACCTATCTGTATCTATAAATCTACCTACCTACCTATCTCTATCTATCTATCTATCTACCTACCTATCTCTATCTATCTATCTACCTACCTACCTATCTCTATTTATCTACCTACCTACCTACCTATCTTTATCTATCAATCTACCTACCTACCTATCTCTATCTATCTATCTACCTACCTACCATCTGTCTCTTTCAATCTACCTACCTATCTATTTCTATCTACCTACCTACCTACCTATCTCTATCTATCTACCTACCTACCTACCTACCTATCTCTATCTATCTATCTATCTACCTACCTACCTATCTCTATCTATCAATCTACCTACCTACCTATCTGTATCTATCTATCTACCTACCTACCTATCTGTATCTATCTATCTATCTACCTACCTATCTCTATCTATCTACCTACCTACCTATCTCTATCTATCTGCCTACCTACCTACCTATCTTTATCTATCAATCTACCTATCTTTATCTATCAACCTACCTATCTCTATCTATCTATCTACCTACCTACCTATCTGTCTCTTTCAATCTACCTACCTATCTATTTCTATCTACCTACCTACCTACCTATCTCTATCTATCTACCTACCTACCTACCTATCTCTATCTATCTATCTACCTACATACCTATCTCTATCTATCAATCTACCTACCTACCTATCTGTATCTATCTATCTACCTACCTACCTATCTGTATCTATCAATCTACCTACCTACCTATCTCTATCTATCTATCTACTGACCTACCTATCTGTATTTATCTATCTACCTACCTACCTATCTCTATCTATCTATCTACCTACCTACCTATCTGTATCTATCTATCTACCTACCTACCTATCTCTATCTATCAATCTACCTACCTACCTATCTCTATCTATCTATCTACCTACCTACCTATCTCTATCTATCTATCTACCTACCTACCTATCTGTATCTATCTACCTACCTACCTATCTCTATCTATCTACCTACCTACCTACCTATCTCTATCTATCTACCTACCTACCTATCTCTATCTACCTACCTACCTACCTACCTATCTCTATCTATCTACCTACCTACCTACCTATCTGTATTTATCTATCTACCTACCTACCTCTCTCTATCTATCTACCTACCTACCTACCTATCTCTATCTATCTATCTACCTACCTACCTATCTCTATCTATCAATCTACCTACCTACCTATCTGTATCTATCTACCTACCTACCTATCTGTATCTATCAATCTACCTACCTATCTCTATCTATCTATCTACTGACCTACCTATCTGTATTTATCTATCTACCTACCTACCTATCTCTATCTATCTATCTACCTACCTACCTATCTGTATCTATCTATCTACCTACCTACCTATCTCTATCTATCAATCTACCTACCTACCTATCTCTATCTATCTATCTACCTACCTACCTATCTCTATCTATCTATCTACCTACCTACCTATCTGTATCTATCTACCTACCTACCTATCTCTATCTATATACCTACCTACCTACCTATCTCTATCTATCTACCTACCTACCTATCTCTATCTACCTTCCTACCTACCTACCTATCTCTATCTACCTACCTACCTACCTATCTGTATTTATCTATCTACCTACCTACCTCTCTCTATCTATCTATCTACCTACCTACCTATCTCTATCTATCAATCTACCTACCTACCTATCTCTATCTATCTATCTACCTACCTACCTATCTGTATTTATCTATCTACCTACCTATCTCTATCTATCTATCTACCTACCTACCTATCTCTATCTATCTATCTACCTACCTACCTATCTCTATCTACCTACCTACCTACCTACCTATCTCTATCTATCTACCTACCTACCTACCTATCTGTATTTATCTATCTACCTACCTACCTCTCTCTATCTATCTATCTACCTACCTACCTATCTGTATCTATCAATCTACCTACCTACCTATCTCTATCTATCTATCTACCTACCTACCTATCTGTATTTATCTATCTACCTACCTATCTCTATCTATCTATCTACCTACCTACCTATCTCTATCTATCTATCCACCTACCTATCTGTATTTATATATCTACATACCTACCTATCTCTATCTATCTACCTACCTACATATCTGTATCTATCTATCTACCTACCTACCTATCTGTATCTATCTATCTACCTACCTACCTATCTGCATCTATCAATCTACCTACCTACCTATCTCTATCTATCTACCTACCTACCTATCTGTATTTATCTATCTACCTACCTACCTATCTGTATCTATCTATCTACCTACCTACCTAACTATCTCTACCTACCTACCTATCTCTATCTATCTACCTACCTACCTACCTATCTCTATCTATCTACCTACCTACCTACCTATCTGTATTTATCTATCTACCTACCTACCTATCTGTATCTATCTATCTACCTACCTACCTATCTGTATCTATCTATCTACCTACCTACCTATCTGTATCTATCTACCTACCTACCTAGCTGTATCTATCAATCTACCTACCTACCTATCTCTATCTATCTACCTACCTACCTACCTATCTGTATTTATCTATCTACCTACCTACCTATCTGTATCTATCTCTACCTACCTACCTATCTGTATCTATCAATCTACCTACCTACCTATCTCTATCTATCTATATACCTACCTACCTATCTCTATCTATCTACCTACCTACCTACCTATCTGTATTTATCTATCTACCTACCTACCTATCTCTATCTATCTATCTACCTACCTACCTATCTATATCTATAAATCTACCTACCTACCTATCTCTATCTATCTATCTATCTACCTACCTATCTCTATCTATCTATCTACCTACCTACCTATCTCTATTTATCTACCTACCTACCTACCTATCTTTATCTATCAATCTACCTACCTACCTATCTCTATCTATCTATCTACCTACCTACCATCTGTCTCTTTCAATCTACCTACCTATCTATTTCTATCTACCTACCTACCTACCTATCTCTATCTATCTACCTACCTACCTACCTATCTCTATCTATCTATCTATCTACCTACCTACCTATCTCTATCTATCTATCTACCTACCTACCTATCTATATCTATAAATCTACCTACCTACCTATCTGTATCTATATATCTACCTACCTACCTATCTGTATCTATCAATCTACCTACCTACCTATATCTATCTATCTATCTACCTACCTACCTATCTCTATCTATCTATCTACCTACCTACCTATCTTTATCTATCTACCTACCTACCTATCTGTATTTATCTATCTACCTACCTACCTATCTCTATCTATCTACCTACCTACCTACCTATCTGTATCTATCTACCTACCTACCTATCTCTATCTATCTACCTACCTACCTACCTATCTGTATCTATCTACCTACCTACCTATCTCTATCTATCTACATACCTACCTACCTATCTGTATTTATCTATCTATCTACCTAACTACCTCTCTCTATCTATCTGTCTACCTACCCACCTACCTATCTGTATCTATATATCTACCTACCTACCTATCTCTAACTATCTATCTACCTACCTACCTATCTGTATTTATCTATCTACCTACCTATCTCTATCTATCTATCTACCTACCTACCTATCTCTAATTATCTATCTACCTACCTACCTATCTGTATCTATCAATCTACCTGCCTACCTATCTCTATCTATCTATATACCTACCTACCTATCTCTATCTCTCTACCTACCTACCTACCTATCTGTATCTTTCAATCTACCTACCTACCTATCTCTATCTATCTACCTACCTATCTCTATCTATCAATCTATCTACCTACCTACATATCTGTATCTATCTATCTACCTACCTATCTGTATCTATCAATCTACCTACCTACCTATCTCTATCTATCTATCTACCTACCTACCTATCTCTATCTACCTACCTACCTACCTATCTGTATTTCTCTATCTACCTACCTACCTATCTCTATGTATCTACCTACCTACCTAACTATCTCTACCTACCTACCTATCTCTATCTATCTACCTACCTACCTACCTATCTGTATTTATCTATCTACCTACCTACCTATCTGTATCTATCTATCTACCTACCTGCCTATCTGTATCTATCTACCTACCTACCTATCTCTATCTATCTATCTACCTACCTAAGTATCTGTATCTATCTATCTACCTACCTACCTATCTGTATCTATCTACCTACCTATCTGTATCTATCTACCTACCTACCTACCTATCTCTATCTATCAATCTACCTACCTACCTATCTCTATCTATCTATATACATACCTACCTATCTCTATCTATCTACCTACCTACCTACCTATCTGTATTTATCTATCTACCTACATACCTATCTCTATCTATCTATCTACCTACCTACCTATCTGTCTCTATCAATCTATCTACCTATCTATCTCTATCTATCTACCTACCTACCTATCTCTATCTATCTACCTACCTACCTACCTACCTATCTCTATCTATCTATCTACCTACCTACCTATCTCTATCTATCAATCTACCTACCTACCTATCTGTATCTTTCTATCTACATACCTACCTATATCTATCAATCTACCTACCTACCTATATCTATCTATCTATCTACCTACCTACCTATCTGTATTTATATATCTACATACCTACCTATCTCTATCTATCTACCTACCTACATATCTGTATCTATCTATCTACCTACCTACCTATCTGTATCTATCTACCTACCTACCTACCTATCTGTATCTATCAATCTACCTACCTACCTATCTCTATCTATCTACCTACCTACCTATCTGTATTTATCTATCTACCTACCTACCTATCTGTATCTATCTATCTACCTACCTACCTAACTATCTCTACCTACCTACCTATCTCTATCTATCTACCTACCTA
This sequence comes from Crotalus helleri, assembly GCA_024509115.1. Classification (NCBI taxonomy): domain Eukaryota; kingdom Metazoa; phylum Chordata; class Lepidosauria; order Squamata; family Viperidae; genus Crotalus; species Crotalus helleri. Next base: position 91,326 of record JAKSXO010000220.1, read on the forward strand.
CCTACCTATCTGTATCTATCTATCTACCTACCTACCTATCTGTATCTATCTATCTACCTACCTACCTATCTGTATCTATCTACCTACCTACCTAGCTGTATCTATCAATCTACCTACCTACCTATCTCTATCTATCTACCTACCTACCTACCTATATGTATTTATCTATCTACCTACCTACCTATCTGTATCTATCTATCTACCTACCTACCTATCTGTATCTATCAATCTACCTACCTACCTATCTCTATCTATCTATATACCTACCTACCTATCTCTATCTATCTAAATACCTACCTACCTATCTGTATTTATCTATCTACCTACCTACCTATCTGTATCTATCTATCTATCTACCTACCTATCTCTATCTATCTATCTACCTACCTACCTATCTCTATCTATCTGCCTACCTACCTACCTATCTTTATCTATCAATCTACCTACCTACCTATCTCTATCTATCTATCTACCTACCTACCTATCTGTCTCTTTCAATCTACCTACCTATCTATTTCTATCTACCTACCTACCTACCTATCTCTATCTATCTACCTACCTACCTACCTATCTCTATCTATCTATCTACCTACCTACCTACCTATCTCTATCTATCAATCTACCTACCTACCTATCTGTATCTATCTATCTACCTACCTACCTATCTGTATCTATCAATCTACCTACCTACCTATCTCTATCTATCTATCTACTGACCTACCTATCTGTATTTATCTATCTACCTACCTACCTATCTCTATCTATCTATCTAACTACCTACCTATCTGTATCTATCTACCTACCTACCTATCTCTATCTATCAATCTACCTACCTACCTATCTCTATCTATCTATCTACCTACCTACCTATCTCTATCTATCTATCTACCTACCTACCTATCTGTATCTATCTACCTACCTACCTATCTCTATCTATCTACCTACCTACCTACCTATCTCTATCTATCTACCTACCTACCTATCTCTATCTACCTACCTACCTACCTACCTATCTCTATCTATCTACCTACCTACCTACCTATCTGTATTTATCTATCTACCTACCTACCTCTCTCTATCTATCTATCTACCTACCTACCTATCTGTATCTATCAATCTACCTACCTACCTATCTCTATCTATCTATCTACCTACCTACCTATCTGTATTTATCTATCTACCTACCTATCTCTATCTATCTATCTACCTACCTACCTATCTCTATCTATCTATCTACCTACCTACCTATCTGTATCTATCAATTTACCTACCTACCTATGTCTATCTATCTAACTACCTACCTACCTATCTCTATCTATCTACCTACCTACCTATCTGTATCTATATATCTACCTACCTACTTATCTGTATCTATCAATCTACCTACCTACCTATATCTATCTATCTATCTACCTACCTACCTATCTCTATCTATCTATCTACCTACCTACCTATCTTTATCTATCTACCTACCTACCTATCTGTATTTATCTATCTACCTACCTACCTATCTCTATCTATCTACCTACCTACCTACCTATCTGTATCTATCTACCTACCTACCTATCTCTATCTATCTACCTACCTACCTACCTATCTCTATCTATCTACATACCTACCTACCTATCTGTATTTATCTATCTATCTACCTAACTACCTCTCTCTATCTATCTATCTACCTACCTACCTACCTATCTGTATCTATATATCTACCTACCTACCTATCTCTAACTATCTATCTACCTACCTACCTATCTGTATTTATCTATCTACCTACCTATCTCTATCTATCTATCTACCTACCTACCTATCTCTAATTATCTATCTACCTACCTATCTGTATCTATCAATCTACCTGCCTACCTATCTCTATCTATCTATATACCTACCTACCTATCTCTATCTATCTACCTACCTACCTACCTATCTGTATCTTTCAATCTACCTACCTACCTATCTCTATCTATCTACCTACCTACCTACCTATCTCTATCAATCAATCTATCTACCTACCTACATATCTGTATCTATCTATCTACCTACCTATCTGTATCTATCAATCTACCTACCTACCTATCTCTATCTATCTACCTACCTACCTATCTCTATCTACCTACCTACCTACCTATCTGTATTTCTCTATCTACCTACCTACCTATCTGTATCTATCTACCTACCTAACTAACTATCTCTACCTACCTACCTATCTCTATCTATCTACCTACCTACCTACCTATCTGTATTTATCTATCTACCTACCTACCTATCTGTATCTATCTATCTACCTACCTACCTATCTGTATCTATCTACCTACCTACCTATCTCTATCTATCTATCTACCTACCTACCTATCTGTATCTATCTATCTACCTACCTACCTATCTGTATCTATCTACCTACCTATCTGTATCTATCTACCTACCTACCTACCTATCTGTATCTATCAATCTACCTACCTACCTATCTCTATCTATCTATATACATACCTACCTATCTCTATCTATCTACCTACCTACCTACCTATCTGTATTTATCTATCTACCTACATACCTATCTCTATCTATCTATCTACCTACCTACCTACCTATCTGTCTCTATCAATCTATCTACCTATCTATCTCTATCTATCTACCTACCTACCTATCTCAATCTATCTACCTACCTACCTACCTATCTCTATCTATCTACCTACCTACCTATCTCTATCTATCAATCTACCTACCTACCTATCTGTATCTTTCTATCTACCTACCTACCTATCTATATCTATCAATCTACCTACCTACCTATCTCTATCTATCTATCTACCTACCTACCTATCTGTATTTATATATCTACATACCTACCTATCTCTATCTATCTACCTACCTACATATCTGTATCTATCTACCTACCTACCTATCTGTATCTATCTATCTACCTACCTACCTATCTGTATCTATCAATCTACCTACCTACCTATCTCTATCTATCTACCTACCTACCTATCTGTATTTATCTATCTACCTACCTACCTATCTGTATCTATCTATCTACCTACCTACCTAACTATCTCTACCTACCTACCTATCTCTATCTATCTACCTACCTACCTACCTATCTGTATTTATCTATCTACCTACCTACCTAGCTGTATCTATCAATCTACCTACCTACCTATCTCTATCTATCTACCTACCTACCTACCTATCTGTATTTATCTATCTACCTACCTACCTATCTGTATCTATCTATCTACCTACCTATCTATCTGTATCTATCAATCTACCTACCTACCTATCTCTATCTATCTATATACCTACCTACCTATCTCTATCTATCTACCTACCTACCTACCTATCTGTATTTATCTATCTACCTACCTACCTATCTGTATCTATAAATCTACCTACCTACCTATCTCTGTCTATCTATCTATCTACCTACCTATCTCTATCTATCTATCTACCTACCTACCTATCTCTATTTATCTACCTACCTACCTACCTATCTTTATCTATCAATCTACCTACCTACCTATCTCTATCTATCTATCTATCTACCTACCTACCATCTGTCTCTTTCAATCTACCTACCTATCTATTTCTATCTACCTACCTACCTACCTATCTCTATCTATCTACCTACCTACCTACCTACCTATCTCTATCTATCTATCTACCTACCTACCTATCTCTATCTATCAATCTACCTACCTACCTATCTGTATCTATCTATCTACCTACCTACCTATCTGTATCTATCTATCTATCTACCTACCTACCTATCTCTATCTATCAATCTACCTACCTACCTATCTGTATCTATCTATCTACCTACCTACCTATCTGTATCTATCTATCTATCTACCTACCTATCTCTATCTATCTACCTACCTACCTATCTCTATCTATCTGCCTACCTACCTACCTATCTTTATCTATCAATCTACCTACCTACCTATCTCTATCTATCTATCTACCTACCTACCTATCTGTCTCTTTCAATCTACCTACCTATCTATTTCTATCTACCTACCTACCTACCTATCTCTATCTATCTACCTACCTAGCTACCTATCTCTATCTATCTATCTACCTACCTACCTATCTCTATCTATCAATCTACCTACCTACCTATCTGTATCTATCTATCTACCTACCTACCTATCTGTATCTATCAATCTACCTACCTACCTATCTCTATCTATCTATCTACTGACCTACCTATCTGTATTTATCTATCTACCTACCTACCTATCTCTATCTATCTATCTACCTACCTACCTATCTCTATCTATCTATCTACCTACCTACCTATCTCCATCTATCAATCTACCTACCTACCTATCTCTATCTATCTATCTACCTACCTACCTATCTCTATCTATCTATCTACCTACCTACCTATCTGTATCTATCTACCTACCTACCTATCTCTATCTATCTACCTACCTACCTACCTACCTATCTCTATCTATCTACCTACCTACCTATCTCTATCTACCTACCTACCTACCTATCTCTATCTATCTACCTACCTACCTACCTATCTGTATTTATCTATCTACCTACCTACCTCTCTCTATCTATCTACCTACCTACCTACCTATCTCTATCTATCTATCTACCTACCTACCTATCTCTATCTATCAATCTACCTACCTACCTATCTGTATCTATCTATCTACCTACCTACCTATCTGTATCTATCAATCTACCTACCTACCTATCTCTATCTATCTATCTACTGACCTACCTATCTGTATTTATCTATCTACCTACCTACCTATCTCTATCTATCTATCTACCTACCTACCTATCTGTATCTATCTATCTACCTACCTACCTATCTCTATCTATCAATCTACCTACCTACCTATCTCTATCTATCTATCTACCTACCTACCTATCTCTATCTATCTATCTACCTACCTACCTATCTGTATCTATCTACCTACCTACCTATCTCTATCTATCTACCTACCTACCTACCTATCTCTATCTATCTACCTACCTACCTATCTCTATCTACCTACCTACCTACCTATCTCTATCTATCTACCTACCTACCTACCTATCTGTATTTATCTATCTACCTACCTACCTCTCTCTCTCTATCTATCTACCTACCTACCTATCTGTATCTATCAATCTACCTACCTACCTATCTCTATCTATCTATCTACCTACCTACCTATCTGTATTTATCTATCTACCTACCTATCTCTATCTATCTATCTACCTACCTACCTATCTCTATCTATCTACCTACCTACCTATCTCTATCTACCTACCTACCTACCTACCTACCTATCTCTATCTATCTACCTACCTACCTACCTATCTGTATTTATCTATCTATCTACCTACCTCTCTCTATCTATCTATCTACCTACCTACCTATCTGTATCTATCAATCTACCTACCTACCTATCTCTATCTATCTATCTACCTACCTACCTATCTGTATTTATCTATCTACCTACCTATCTCTATCTATCTATCTACCTACCTACCTATCTCTATCTATCTATCCACCTACCTATCTGTATTTATATATCTACATACCTACCTATCTCTATCTATCTACCTACCTACATATCTGTATCTATCTATCTACCTACCTACCTATCTGTATCTATCTATCTACCTACCTACCTATCTGTATCTATCAATCTACCTACCTACCTATCTCTATCTATCTACCTACCTACCTATCTGTATTTATCTATCTACCTACCTACCTATCTGTATCTATCTATCTACCTACCTACCTAACTATCTCTACCTACCTACCTATCTCTATCTATCTACCTACCTACCTACCTATCTGTATTTATCTATCTACCTACCTACCTATCTGTATCTATCTATCTACCTACCTACCTATCTGTATCTATCTATCTACCTACCTACCTATCTGTATTTATCTATCTACCTACCTACCTATCTCTATCTATCTACCTACCTACCTACCTATCTGTATCTATCTACCTACCTACCTATCTCTATCTATCTACCTACCTACCTACCTATCTCTAACTATCTACATACCTACCTACCTATCTGTATTTATCTATCTATCTACCTAACTACCTCTCTCTATCTATCTATCTACCTACCTACCTACCTATCTGTATCTATATATCTACCTACCTACCTATCTCTAACTATCTATCTACCTACCTACCTATCTGTATTTATCTATCTACCTACCTATCTCTATCTATCTATCTACCTACCTACCTATCTCTAATTATCTATCTACCTACCTACCTATCTGTATCTATCAATCTACCTGCCTACCTATCTCTATCTATCTATATACCTACCTACCTATCTCTATCTATCTACCTACCTACCTACCTATCTGTATCTTTCAATCTACCTACCTACCTATCTCTATCTATCTACCTACCTACCTACCTATCTCTATCTATCAATCTATCTACCTACCTACATATCTGTATCTATCTATCTACCTACCTATCTGTATCTATCAATCTACCTACCTACCTATCTCTATCTATCTATCTACCTACCCACCTATCTCTATCTACCTACCTACCTACCTATCTGTATTTCTCTATCTACCTACCTACCTATCTGTATCTATCTACCTACCTAACTATCTCTACCTACCTACCTATCTCTATCTATCTACCTACCTACCTACCTATCTGTATTTATCTATCTACCTACCTACCTATCTGTATCTATCTATCTACCTACCTACCTATCTGTATCTATCTACCTACCTACCTATCTGTATCTATCTATCTACCTACCTACCTATCTGTATCTATCAATCTACCTACCTACCTATCTCTATCTATCTATATACCTACCTACCTATCTCTATCTATCTACCTACCTACCTACCTATCTGTATTTATCTATCTACCTACCTACCTATCTGTATCTATAAATCTACCTACCTACCTATCTCTATCTATCTATCTATCTACCTACCTATCTCTATCTATCTATCTACCTACCTACCTATCTCTATTTATCTACCTACCTACCTACCTATCTTTATCTATCAATCTACCTACCTACCTATCTCTATCTATCTATCTACCTACCTACCATCTGTCTCTTTCAATCTACCTACCTATCTATTTCTATCTACCTACCTACCTACCTATCTCTATCTATCTATCTACCTACCTACCTACCTACCTATCTCTATCTATCTATCTACCTACCTACCTATCTCTATCTATCAATCTACCTACCTACCTATCTGTATCTATCTATCTACCTACCTACCTATCTGTATCTATCTATCTATCTACCTACCTATCTCTATCTATCTACCTACCTACCTATCTCTATCTATCTGCCTACCTACCTACCTATCTTTATCTATCAATCTACCTACCTACCTATCTCTATCTATCTATCTACCTACCTACCTATCTGTCTCTTTCAATCTACCTACCTATCTATTTCTATCTACCTACCTACCTACCTATCTCTATCTATCTACCTACCTAGCTACCTATCTCTATCTATCTATCTACCTACCTACCTATCTCTATCTATCAATCTACCTACCTACCTATCTGTATCTATCTATCTACCTACCTACCTATCTGTATCTATCAATCTACCTACCTACCTATCTCTATCTATCTATCTACTGACCTACCTATCTGTATTTATCTATCTACCTACCTACCTATCTCTATCTATCTATCTACCTACCTACCTATCTGTATCTATCTATCTACCTACCTACCTATCTCCATCTATCAATCTACCTACCTACCTATCTCTATCTATCTATCTACCTACCTACCTATCTCTATCTATCTATCTACCTACCTACCTATCTGTATCTATCTACCTACCTACCTATCACTATCTATTTACCTACCTACCTATCTCTATCTATCTACCTACCTACCTATCTCTATCTACCTACCTACCTACCTATCTCTATCTATCTACCTACCTACCTACCTATCTGTATTTATCTATCTACCTACCTACCTCTCTCTATCTATCTACCTACCTACCTACCTATCTCTATCTATCTATCTACCTACCTACCTATCTCTATCTATCAATCTACCTACCTACCTATCTGTATCTATCTATCTACCTACCTACCTATCTGTATCTATCAATCTACCTACCTACCTATCTCTATCTATCTATCTACTGACCTACCTATCTGTATTTATCTATCTACCTACCTACCTATCTCTATCTATCTATCTACCTACCTACCTATCTGTATCTATCTATCTACCTACCTACCTATCTCTATCTATCAATCTACCTACCTACCTATCTCTATCTATCTATCTACCTACCTACCTATCTCTATCTATCTATCTACCTACCTACCTATCTGTATCTATCTACCTACCTACCTATCTCTATCTATCTACCTACCTACCTACCTATCTCTATCTATCTACCTACCTACCTATCTCTATCTACCTACCTACCTACCTATCTCTATCTATCTACCTACCTACCTACCTATCTGTATTTATCTATCTACCTACCTACCTCTCTCTATCTTTCTATCTACCTACCTACCTATCTGTATCTATCAATCTACCTACCTACCTATCTCTATCTATCTATCTACCTACCTACCTATCTGTATTTATCTATCTACCTACCTATCTCTATCTATCTATCTACCTACCTACCTATCTCTATCTATCTATCCACCTACCTATCTGTATTTATATATCTACATACCTACCTATCTCTATCTATCTACCTACCTACATATCTGTATCTATCTATCTACCTACCTACCTATCTGTATCTATCTATCTACCTACCTACCTATCTGTATCTATCAATCTACCTACCTACCTATCTCTATCTATCTACCTACCTACCTATCTGTATTTATCTATCTACCTACCTACCTATCTGTATCTATCTATCTACCTACCTACCTAACTCTCTACCTACCTACCTATCTCTATCTATCTACCTACCTACCTACCTATCTGTATTTATCTATCTACCTACCTACCTATCTGTATCTATCTATCTACCTACCTACCTATCTGTATCTATCTATCTACCTACCTACCTATCTGTATTTATCTATCTACCTACCTACCTATCTCTATCTATCTACCTACCTACCTACCTATCTGTATCTATCTACCTACCTACCTATCTCTATCTATCTACCTACCTACCTACCTATCTCTAACTATCTACATACCTACCTACCTATCTGTATTTATCTATCTATCTACCTAACTACCTCTCTCTATCTATCTATCTACCTACCTACCTACCTATCTGTATCTATATATCTACCTACCTACCTATCTCTAACTATCTATCTACCTACCTACCTATCTGTATTTATCTATCTACCTACCTATCTCTATCTATCTATCTACCTACCTACCTATCTCTAATTATCTATCTACCTACCTACCTATCTGTATCCATCAATCTACCTGCCTACCTATCTCTATCTATCTATATACCTACCTACCTATCTCTATCTATCTACCTACCTACCTACCTATCTGTATCTTTCAATCTACCTACCTACCTATCTCTATCTATCTACCTACCTACCTACCTATCTCTATCTATCAATCTATCTACCTACCTACATATCTGTATCTATCTATCTACCTACCTATCTGTATCTATCAATCTACCTACCTACCTATCTCTATCTATCTATCTACCTACCCACCTATCTCTATCTACCTACCTACCTACCTATCTGTATTTCTCTATCTACCTACCTACCTATCTGTATCTATCTACCTACCTAACTATCTCTACCTACCTACCTATCTCTATCTATCTACCTACCTACCTACCTATCTGTATTTATCTATCTACCTACCTACCTATCTGTATCTATCTATCTACCTACCTACCTATCTGTATCTATCTACCTACCTACCTATCTCTATCTATCTATCTACCTACCTACCTATCTGTATCTATCTATCTACCTACCTACCTATCTGTATCTATCTACCTACCTATCTGTATCTATCTACCTACCTACCTACCTATCTGTATCTATCAATCTACCTACCTACCTATCTCTATCTATCTATATACATACCTACCTATCTCTATCTACCTACCTACCTACCTATCTGTATTTATCTATCTACCTACATACCTATCTCTATCTATCTATCTACCTACCTACCTATCTGTCTCTATCAATCTATCTACCTATCTATCTCTATCTATCTACCTACCTACCTATCTCAATCTATCTACCTACCTACCTACCTATCTCTATCTATCTATCTACCTACCTACCTATCTCTATCAATCTACCTACCTACCTATCTGTATCTTTCTATCTACCTACCTACCTATCTATATCTATCAATCTACCTACCTACCTATCTCTATCTATCTATCTACCTACCTACCTATCTGTATTTATATATCTACATACCTACCTATCTCTATCTATCTACCTACCTACATATCTGTATCTATCTATCTACCTACCTACCTATCTGTATCTATCTATCTACCTACCTACCTATCTGTATCTATCAATCTACCTACCTACCTATCTCTATCTATCTACCTACCTACCTATCTGTATTCATCTATCTACCTACCTACCTATCTGTATCTATCTATCTACCTACCTACCTAACTATCTCTACCTACCTAACTATCTCTATCTATCTACCTACCTACCTACCTATCTGTATTTATCTATCTACCTACCTACCTATCTGTATCTATCTATCTACCTACCTACCTATCTGTATCTATCTATCTACCTACCTACCTATCTGTATCTATCTACCTACCTACCTAGCTGTATCTATCAATCTACCTACCTACCTATCTCTATCTATCTACCTACCTACCTACCTATCTGTATTTATCTATCTACCTACCTACCTATCTGTATCTATCTCTACCTACCTACCTATCTGTATCTATCAATCTACCTACCTACCTATCTCTATCTATCTATATACCTACCTACCTATCTCTATCTATCTACCTACCTACCTACCTATCTGTATTTATCTATCTACCTACCTACCTATCTCTATCTATCTATCTACCTACCTACCTCTCTGTATCTATAAATCTACCTACCTACCTATCTCTATCTATCTATCTATCTACCTACCTATCTCTATCTATCTATCTACCTACCTACCTATCTCTATTTATCTACCTACCTACCTACCTATCTTTATCTATCAATCTACCTACCTACCTATCTCTATCTATCTATCTACCTACCTACCATCTGTCTCTTTCAATCTACCTACCTATCTATTTCTATCTACCTACCTACCTACCTATCTCTATCTATCTACCTACCTACCTACCTATCTCTATCTATCTATCTATCTACCTACCTACCTATCTCTATCTATCAATCTACCTACCTACCTATCTGTATCTATCAATTTACCTACCTACCTATGTCTATCTATCTAACTACCTACCTCCCTATCTCTATCTATTTACCTACCTACCTATCTGTATCTATATATCTACCTACCTACCTATCTGTATCTATCAATCTACCTACCTACCTATATCTATCTATCTATCTACCTACCTACCTATCTCTATCTATCTATCTACCTACCTACCTATCTTTATCTATCTACCTACCTACCTATCTGTATTTATCTATCTACCTACCTACCTATCTCTATCTATCTACCTACCTACCTACCTATCTGTATCTATCTACCTACCTACCTATCTCTATCTATCTACCTACCTACCTACCTATCTGTATCTATCTACCTACCTACCTATCTCTATCTATCTACATACCTACCTACCTATCTGTATTTATCTATCTATCTACCTAACTACCTCTCTCTATCTATCTGTCTACCTACCCACCTACCTATCTGTATCTATATATCTACCTACCTACCTATCTCTAACTATCTATCTACCTACCTACCTATCTGTATTTATCTATCTACCTACCTATCTCTATCTATCTATCTACCTACCTACCTATCTCTAATTATCTATCTACCTACCTACCTATCTGTATCTATCAATCTACCTGCCTACCTATCTCTATCTATCTATATACCTACCTACCTATCTCTATCTCTCTACCTACCTACCTACCTATCTGTATCTTTCAATCTACCTACCTACCTATCTCTATCTATCTACCTACCTACCTATCTCTATCTATCAATCTATCTACCTACCTACATATCTGTATCTATCTATCTACCTACCTATCTGTATCTATCAATCTACCTACCTACCTATCTCTATCTATCTATCTACCTACCTACCTATCTCTATCTACCTACCTACCTACCTATCTGTATTTCTCTATCTACCTACCTACCTATCTCTATCTATCTACCTACCTACCTACCTATCTGTATTTATCTATCTACCTACCTACCTATCTGTATCTATCTATCTACCTACCTGCCTATCTGTATCTATCTACCTACCTACCTATCTCTATCTATCTATCTACCTACCTAAGTATCTGTATCTATCTATCTACCTACCTACCTATCTGTATCTATCTACCTACCTATCTGTATCTATCTACCTACCTACCTACCTATCTCTATCTATCAATCTACCTACCTACCTATCTCTATCTATCTATATACATACCTACCTATCTCTATCTATCTACCTACCTACCTACCTATCTGTATTTATCTATCTACCTACATACCTATCTCTATCTATCTATCTACCTACCTACCTATCTGTCTCTATCAATCTATCTACCTATCTATCTCTATCTATCTACCTACCTACCTATCTCTATCTATCTACCTACCTACCTACCTACCTATCTCTATCTATCTATCTACCTACCTACCTATCTCTATCTATCAATCTACCTACCTACCTATCTGTATCTTTCTATCTACATACCTACCTATATCTATCAATCTACCTACCTACCTATATCTATCTATCTTATCTCCTACCTACCTATCTGTATTTATATATCTACATACCTACCTATCTCTATCTATCTACCTACCTACATATCTGTATCTATCTATCTACCTACCTACCTATCTGTATCTATCTACCTACCTACCTACCTATCTGTATCTATCAATCTACCTACCTACCTATCTCTATCTATCTACCTACCTACCTATCTGTATTTATCTATCTACCTACCTACCTATCTGTATCTATCTATCTACCTACCTACCTAACTATCTCTACCTACCTACCTATCTCTATCTATCTACCTACCTACCTACCTATCTGTATCTATCTATCTACCTACCTATCTTATCTATCTATCTACCTACCTACCTATCTGTATCTATCTACCTACCTACCTAGCTGTATCTATCAATCTACCTACCTACCTATCTCTATCTATCTACCTACCTACCTACCTATCTGTATTTATCTATCTACCTACCTACCTATCTGTATCTATCTATCTACCTACCTACCTATCTGTATCTATCAATCTACCTACCTACCTATCTTTATCTATCAATCTACCTACCTACCTATCTCTATCTATCTATCTACCTACCTACCTATCTCTATCTATCTGCCTACCTGCCTACCTATCTTTATCTATCAATCTACCTACCTACCTATCTCTATCTATCTATCTACCTACCTACCTATCTGTCTCTTTCAATCTACCTACCTATCTATTTCTATCTACCTACCTACCTACCTATCTCTATCTATCTACCTACCTACCTACCTATCTCTATCTATCTATCTACCTACCTACCTACCTATCTCTATCTATCAATCTACCTACCTACCTATCTGTATCTATCTATCTACCTACCTACCTATCTGTATCTATCAATCTACCTACCTACCTATCTCTATCTATCTATCTACTGACCTACCTATCTGTATTTATCTATCTACCTACCTACCTATCTCTATCTATCTATCTAACTACCTACCTATCTGTATCTATCTACCTACCTACCTATCTCTATCTATCAATCTACCTACCTACCTATCTCTATCTATCTATCTACCTACCTACCTATCTCTATCTATCTATCTACCTACCTACCTATCTGTATCTATCTACCTACCTACCTATCTCTATCTATCTACCTACCTACCTACCTATCTCTATCTATCTACCTACCTACCTATCTCTACCTACCTACCTACCTACCTACCTATCTCTATCTATCTACCTACCTACCTACCTATCTGTATTTATCTATCTACCTACCTACCTCTCTCTATCTATCTATCTACCTACCTACCTATCTGTATCTATCAATCTACCTACCTACCTATCTCTATCTATCTATCTACCTACCTACCTATCTGTATTTATCTATCTACCTACCTATCTCTATCTATCTATCTACCTACCTACCTATCTCTATCTATCTATCTACCTACCTACCTATCTGTATCTATCAATTTACCTACCTACCTATGTCTATCTAACTACCTACCTACCTATCTCTATCTATCTACCTACCTACCTATCTGTATCTATATATCTACCTACCTACCTATCTGTATCTATCAATCTACCTACCTACCTATATCTATCTATCTATCTACCTACCTACCTATCTCTATCTATCTATCTACCTACCTACCTATCTTTATCTATCTACCTACCTACCTATCTGTATTTATCTATCTACCTACCTACCTATCTCTATCTATCTACCTACCTACCTACCTATCTCTATCTATCTACCTACCTACCTATCTCTATCTATCTACCTACCTACCTACCTATCTCTATCTATCTACATACCTACCTACCTATCTGTATTTATCTATCTATCTACCTAACTACCTCTCTCTATCTATCTATCTACCTACCTACCTACCTATCTGTATCTATATATCTACCTACCTACCTATCTCTAACTATCTATCTACCTACCTACCTATCTGTATTTATCTATCTACCTACCTATCTCTATCTATCTATCTACCTACCTACCTATCTCTAATTATCTATCTACCTACCTATCTGTATCTATCAATCTACCTGCCTACCTATCTCTATCTATCTATATACCTACCTACCTATCTCTATCTATCTACCTACCTACCTACCTATCTGTATCTTTCAATCTACCTACCTACCTATCTCTATCTATCTACCTACCTACCTACCTATCTCTATCAATCAATCTATCTACCTACCTACATATCTGTATCTATCTATCTACCTACCTATCTGTATCTATCAATCTACCTACCTACCTATCTCTATCTATCTACCTACCTACCTATCTCTATCTACCTACCTACCTACCTATCTGTATTTCTCTATCTACCTACCTACCTATCTGTATCTATCTACCTACCTAACTAACTATCTCTACCTACCTACCTATCTCTATCTATCTACCTACCTACCTACCTATCTGTATTTATCTATCTACCTACCTACCTATCTGTATCTATCTATCTACCTACCTACCTATCTGTATCTATCTACCTACCTACCTATCTCTATCTATCTATCTACCTACCTACCTATCTGTATCTATCTATCTACCTACCTACCTATCTGTATCTATCTACCTACCTATCTGTATCTATCTACCTACCTACCTACCTATCTGTATCTATCAATCTACCTACCTACCTATCTCTATCTATCTATATACATACCTACCTATCTCTATCTATCTACCTACCTACCTACCTATCTGTATTTATCTATCTACCTACATACCTATCTCTATCTATCTATCTACCTACCTACCTATCTGTCTCTATCAATCTATCTACCTATCTATCTCTATCTATCTACCTACCTACCTATCTCAATCTATCTACCTACCTACCTACCTTTCTCTATCTATCTACCTACCTACCTATCTCTATCTATCAATCTACCTACCTACCTATCTGTATCTTTCTATCTACCTACCTACCTATCTATATCTATCAATCTACCTACCTACCTATCTCTATCTATCTATCTACCTACCTACCTATCTGTATTTATATATCTACATACCTACCTATCTCTATCTATCTACCTACCTACATATCTGTATCTATCTACCTACCTACCTATCTGTATCTATCTATCTACCTACCTACCTATCTGTATCTATCAATCTACCTACCTACCTATCTCTATCTATCTACCTACCTACCTATCTGTATTTATCTATCTACCTACCTACCTATCTGTATCTATCTATCTACCTACCTACCTAACTATCTCTACCTACCTACCTATCTCTATCTATCTACCTACCTACCTACCTATCTGTATTTATCTATCTACCTACCTACCTAGCTGTATCTATCAATCTACCTACCTACCTATCTCTATCTATCTACCTACCTACCTACCTATCTGTATTTATCTATCTACCTACCTACCTATCTGTATCTATCTATCTACCTACCTACCTATCTGTATCTATCAATCTACCTACCTACCTATCTCTATCTATCTATATACCTACCTACCTATCTCTATCTATCTACCTACCTACCTACCTATCTGTATTTATCTATCTACCTACCTACCTATCTGTATCTATAAATCTACCTACCTACCTATCTCTATCTATCTATCTATCTACCTACCTATCTCTATGTATCTATCTACCTACCTACCTATCTCTATTTATCTACCTACCTACCTACCTATCTTTATCTATCAATCTACCTACCTACCTATCTCTATCTATCTATCTACCTACCTACCATCTGTCTCTTTCAATCTACCTACCTATCTATTTCTATCTACCTACCTACCTACCTATCTCTATCTATCTATCTACCTACCTACCTACCTATCTCTATCTATCTATCTACCTACCTACCTATCTCTATCTATCAATCTACCTACCTACCTATCTGTATCTATCTATCTACCTACCTACCTATCTGTATCTATCTATCTATCTACCTACCTATCTCTATCTATCTACCTACCTACCTATCTCTATCTATCTGCCTACCTACCTACCTATCTTTATCTATCAATCTACCTACCTACCTATCTCTATCTATCTATCTACCTACCTACCTATCTGTCTCTTTCAATCTACCTACCTATCTATTTCTATCTACCTACATACATACATATCTCTATCTATCTACCTACCTAGCTACCTATCTCTATCTATCTATCTACCTACCTACCTATCTCTATCTATCAATCTACCTACCTACCTATCTGTATCTATCTATCTACCTACCTACCTATCTGTATCTATCAATCAACCTACCTACCTATCTCTATCTATCTATCTACTGACCTACCTATCTGTATTTATCTATCTACCTACCTACCTATCTCTATCTATCTATCTACCTACCTACCTATCTGTATCTATCTATCTACCTACCTACCTATCTCCATCTATCAATCTACCTACCTACCTATCTCTATCTATCTATCTACCTACCTACCTATCTCTATCTATCTATCTACCTACCTACCTATCTGTATCTATCTACCTACCTACCTATCTCTATCTATCTACCTACCTACCTACCTATCTCTATCTATCTACCTACCTACCTATCTCTATCTACCTACCTACCTACCTATCTCTATCTATCTACCTACCTACCTACCTACCTATCTGTATTTATCTATCTACCTACCTACCTACCTATCTCTATCTATCTATCTACCTACCTACCTATCTCTATCTATCAATCTACCTACCTACCTATCTGTATCTATCAATCTACCTACCTACCTATCTGTATCTATCTATCTACCTACCTACCTATCTGTATCTATCAATCTACCTACCTACCTATCTCTATCTATCTATCTACTGACCTACCTATCTCTATCTATCTATCTACCTACCTACCTATCTCTATCTATCAATCTACCTACCTACCTATCTGTATCTATCAATCTACCTACCTACCTATCTGTATCTATCTATCTACCTACCTACCTATCTGTATCTATCAATCTACCTACCTACCTATCTCTATCTATCTATCTACTGACCTACCTATCTGTATTTATCTATCTACCTACCTACCTATCTCTATCTATCTATCTACCTACCTACCTATCTGTATCTATCTATCTACCTACCTACCTATCTCTATCTATCAATCTACCTACCTACCTATCTCTATCTATCTATCTACCTACCTACCTATCTCTATCTATCTATCTACCTACCTACCTATCTGTATCTATCTACCTACCTACCTATCTCTATCTATCTACCTACCTACCTACCTATCTCTATCTATCTACCTACCTACCTATCTCTATCTACCTACCTACCTACCTATCTCTATCTATCTACCTACCTACCTACCTATCTGTATTTATCTATCTACCTACCTACCTCTCTCTCTCTATCTATCTACCTACCTACCTATCTGTATCTATCAATCTACCTACCTACCTATCTCTATCTATCTATCTACCTACCTACCTATCTGTATTTATCTATCTACCTACCTATCTCTATCTATCTATCTACCTACCTACCTATCTCTATCTATCTACCTACCTACCTATCTCTATCTACCTACCTACCTACCTACCTACCTATCTCTATCTATCTACCTACCTACCTACCTATCTGTATTTATCTATCTACCTACCTACCTCTCTCTATCTATCTATCTACCTACCTACCTATCTGTATCTATCAATCTACCTACCTACCTATCTCTATCTATCTATCTACCTACCTACCTATCTGTATTTATCTATCTACCTACCTATCTCTATCTATCTATCTACCTACCTACCTATCTCTATCTATCTATCCACCTACCTATCTGTATTTATATATCTACATACCTAACTATCTCTATCTATCTACCTACCTACATATCTGTATCTATCTATCTACCTACCTACCTATCTGTATCTATCTATCTACCTACCTACCTATCTGTATCTATCAATCTACCTACCTACCTATCTCTATCTATCTACCTACCTACCTATCTGTATTTATCTATCTACCTACCTACCTATCTGTATCTATCTATCTACCTACCTACCTAACTATCTCTACCTACCTACCTATCTCTATCTATCTACCTACCTACCTACCTATCTGTATTTATCTATCTACCTACCTACCTATCTGTATCTATCTATCTACCTACCTACCTATCTGTATCTATCTATCTACCTACCTACCTATCTGTATTTATCTATCTACCTACCTACCTATCTCTATCTATCTACCTACCTACCTACCTATCTGTATCTATCTACCTACCTACCTATCTCTATCTATCTACCTACCTACCTACCTATCTCTAACTATCTACATACCTACCTACCTATCTGTATTTATCTATCTATCTACCTAACTACCTCTCTCTATCTATCTATCTACCTACCTACCTACCTATCTGTATCTATATATCTACCTACCTACCTATCTCTAACTATCTATCTACCTACCTACCTATCTGTATTTATCTATCTACCTACCTATCTCTATCTATCTATCTACCTACCTACCTATCTCTAATTATCTATCTACCTACCTACCTATCTGTATCTATCAATCTACCTGCCTACCTATCTCTATCTATCTATATACCTACCTACCTATCTCTATCTATCTACCTACCTACCTACCTATCTGTATCTTTCAATCTACCTACCTACCTATCTCTATCTATCTACCTACCTACCTACCTATCTCTATCTATCAATCTATCTACCTACCTACATATCTGTATCTATCTATCTACCTACCTATCTGTATCTATCAATCTACCTACCTACCTATCTCTATCTATCTATCTACCTACCCACCTATCTCTATCTACCTACCTACCTACCTATCTGTATTTCTCTATCTACCTACCTACCTATCTGTATCTATCTACCTACCTAACTATCTCTACCTACCTTCCTATCTCTATCTATCTACCTACCTACCTACCTATCTGTATTTATCTATCTACCTACCTATCTGTATCTATCTATCTACCTACCTACCTATCTGTATCTATCTACCTACCTACCTATCTCTATCTATCTATCTACCTACCTACCTATCTGTATCTATCTATCTACCTACCTACCTATCTGTATCTATCTACCTACCTATCTGTATCTATCTACCTACCTACCTACCTACCTATCTGTATCTATCAATCTACCTACCTACCTATCTCTATCTATCTATATACATACCTACCTATCTCTATCTACCTACCTACCTACCTATCTGTATTTATCTATCTACCTACATACCTATCTCTATCTATCTATCTACCTACCTACCTATCTGTCTCTATCAATCTATCTACCTATCTATCTCTATCTATCTACCTACCTACCTATCTCAATCTATCTACCTACCTACCTACCTATCTCTATCTATCTATCTACCTACCTACCTATCTCTATCTATCAATCTACCTACCTACCTATCTGTATCTTTCTATCTACCTACCTACCTATCTATATCTATCAATCTACCTACCTACCTATCTCTATCTATCTATCTACCTACCTACCTATCTGTATTTATATATCTACATACCTACCTATCTCTATCTATCTACCTACCTACATATCTGTATCTATCTATCTACCTACCTACCTATCTGTATCTATCTATCTACCTACCTACCTATCTGTATCTATCAATCTACCTACCTACCTATCTCTATCTATCTACCTACCTACCTATCTGTATTTATCTATCTACCTACCTACCTATCTGTATCTATCTATCTACCTACCTACCTAACTATCTCTACCTACCTACCTATCTCTATCTATCTACCTACCTACCTACCTATCTGTATTTATCTATCTACCTACCTACCTATCTGTATCTATCTATCTACCTACCTACCTATCTGTATCTATCTATCTACCTACCTACCTATCTGTATCTATCTACCTACCTACCTAGCTGTATCTATCAATCTACCTACCTACCTATCTCTATCTATCTACCTACCTACCTACCTATCTGTATTTATCTATCTACCTACCTACCTATCTGTATCTATCTCTCTACCTACCTACCTATCTGTATCTATCAATCTACCTACCTACCTATCTCTATCTATCTATATACCTACCTACCTATCTCTATCTATCTACCTACCTACCTACCTATCTGTATTTATCTATCTACCTACCTACCTATCTCTATCTATCTATCTACCTACCTACCTATCTGTATCTATAAATCTACCTACCTACCTATCTCTATCTATCTATCTATCTACCTACCTATCTCTATCTATCTATCTACCTACCTACCTATCTCTATTTATCTACCTACCTACCTACCTATCTTTATCTATCAATCTACCTACCTACCTATCTCTATCTATCTATCTACCTACCTACCATCTGTCTCTTTCAATCTACCTACCTATTTCTATCTACCTACCTACCTACCTATCTCTATCTATCTACCTACCTACCTACCTATCTCTATCTATCTATCTATCTACCTACCTACCTATCTCTATCTATCAATCTACCTACCTACCTATCTGTATCTATCTATCTACCCACCTACCTATCTGTATCTATCAATCTACCTACCTACCTATCTCTATCTATCTATCTACTGACCTACCTATCTGTATTTATCTATCTACCTACCTACCTATCTCTATCTATCTATCTACCTACCTACCTATCTGTATCTATCTATCTACCTACCTACCTATCTCTATCTATCAATCTACCTACCTACCTATCTCTATCTATCTATCTACCTACCTACCTATCTCTATCTATCTACCTACCTACCTATCTGTATCTATCTACTTACCTACCTATCTCTATCTATCTACCTACCTACCTACCTATCTGTATCTATCTACCTACCTACCTATCTCTATCTATCTACCTACCTACCTACCTATCTCTATCTATCTACCTACCTACCTACCTATCTGTATTTATCTATCTACCTACCTACCTCTCTCTATCTATCTATCTATCTACCTACCTACCTATCTGTATCTATCAATCTACCTACCTACCTATCTGTATTTATCTATCTACCTACCTATCTCTATCTATCTATCTACCTACCTACCTATCTCTATCTATCTACCTACCTACCTATCTGTATCTATCAATCTACCTACCTACCTATCTCTATCTATCTATCTACCTACCTACCTATCTCTATCTATCTACCTACCTACCTACCTGTATCTATCTATCTACCTACCTACCTATCTTTATCTATCTACCTACCTACCTATCTGTATTTATCTATCTACCTACCTACCTATCTCTATCTATCTATCTACCTACCTACCGATCTGTATCTATCTATCTACCTACCTACCTATCTCTATCTATCTACCTACCTACCTACCTATCTCTATCTATCTACCTACCTACCTACCTATCTCTATCAATCTATCTATCTACCTACCTACCTATCTCTATCTATCTATCTACCTACCTACCTATCTGTATCTATCTATCTACCTACCTACCTATCTCTATCTATCTACCTACCTACCTACCTATCTGTATTTATCTATCTACCTACCTATCTGTATCTATCTATCTACCTACCTACCTATCTGTATCTATCAATCTACCTACCTACCTATCTCTATCTATCTACATACCTACCTACCTATCTCTATCTATCTACCTACCTACCTACCTATCTGTATCTATCTATCTACCTACCTACCTATCTCTATCTATCTACCTACCTACCTACCTATCTGTATCTATCTATCTACCTACCTACCTATCTGTATCTATCAATTTACCTACCTACCTATGTCTATCTATCTAACTACCTACCTACCTATCTCTATCTATCTATCTACCTAGCTACCTATCTGTATCTATATATCTACCTACCTACCTATCAGTATCTATCAATCTACCTACCTACCTATATCTATCTATCTATCTACCTACCTACCTATCTCTATCTATCTACCTACCTACCTATCTGTATCTATCTATCTACCTACCTACCTATCTTTATCTATCTACCTACCTACCTATCTGTATTTATGTATCTACCTACCTACCTATCTCTATCTATCTATATACCTACCTACCTATCTGTATCTATCTATCTACCTACCTACCTATCTCTATCTATCTACCTACCTACCTACCTATCTCTATCTATCTACCTACCTACCTATCTCTATCAATCTATCTATCTACCTAACTACCTATCTCTATCTATCTATCTACCTACCTACCTACCTATCTGTATCTATATATCTACCTACCTACCTATCTCTATCTATCTACCTACCTACCTACCTATCTCTATCTATCTATCTACCTACCTACCTATCTCTATCTATCAATCTACCTACCTACCTATCTCTATCTACCTACCTACCTACCTATATGTATCTATCTACCTACCTACCTATCTCTATCTATCTACCTACCTACCTATCTGTATCTATCTATCTACCTACCTACCTATCTGTATCTATCAATCTACCTACCTACCTATCTCTATCTATCTATATACCTACCTACCTATCTCTATCTATCTACCTACCTACCTACCTATCTGTATCTACCTACCTACCTATCTCTATCTACCTACCTACCTACCTATCTGTATCTATCTATCTACCTACCTACCTATCTGTATCTATCAATTTACCTACCTACCTATGTCTATCTATCTAACTACCTACCTACCTATCTCTATCTATCTATCTACCTACCTACCTATCTGTATCTATATATCTACCTACCTACCTATCTGTATCTATCAATCTACCTACCTACCTATATCTATCTATCTATCTACCTACCTACCTATCTCTATCTATCTACCTACCTACCTATCTGTATCTATCTATCTACCTACATACCTATCTTTATCTATCTACCTACCTACCTATCTGTATTTATCTATCTACCTACCTACCTATCTCTATCTATCTACCTACCTACCTACCTACCTATCTGTATCTATATATCTACCTACCTACCTATCTCTATCTATCTACCTACCTACCTACCTATCTCTATCTATCTATCTACCTACCTACCTATCTCTATCTATCAATCTACCTAACTACCTATCTGTATCTATCTACCTACCTACCTACCTATCTGTATCTATCTACCTACCTACCTATCTCTGTCTATCTACCTACCTAAATACCTATCTCTATTTATCTACCTACCTACCTACCTCTCTGTATTTATCTGTATCTATCAATTTACCTACCTACCTATGTCTATCTATCTAACTACCTACCTACCTATCTCTATCTATCTATCTACCTACCTACCTATCTGTATCTATATATCTACCTACCTACCTATCTGTATCTATCAATCTACCTACCTACCTATATCTATCTATCTATCTACCTACCTACCTATCTCTATCTATCTACCTACCTACCTATCTCTATCTATCTATCTATCTACCTACCTACCTATCTGTATCTATCTATATACCTACCTACCTATCTATCTACCTACCTACCTACCTATCTGTATCTATCTATCTACCTACCTACCTATCTGTATCTATCAATCTACCTACCTACCTATCTCTATCTATCTATCTACCTACCTACCTATCTGTATTTATCTATCTACCTACCTACCTATCTCTATCTATCTATCTACCTACCTACCTATCTATGTATCTATCTACCTACCTACATATCTGTATCTATCAATCTACCTACCTACCTATCTCTATCTATATACATACCTACCTATCTCTATCTATCTACCTACCTACCTACCTATCTCTATCTATCTATCTACCTACCTACCTATCTGTCTCTATCAATCTATCTACCTATCTATCTCTATCTATCTACCTACCTACCTATCTCTATCTATCTACCTACCTACCTACCTATCTCTATCTATCTATCTACCGACTTACCTATCTGTATCTATCAATCTACCTACCTACCTATCTCTATCTATCTATCTACCTACCTACCTATCTGTATCTATCAATCTACCTACCTACCTATCTCTATCTATCTATCTACCTACCTACCTATCTGTATTTATCTATCTACCTACCTACCTATCTCTATCTATCTACCTACCTACCTACCTACCTATCTGTATCTATATATCTACCTACCTACCTATCTCTATCTATCTACCTACCTACCTACCTATCTCTATCTATCTATCTATCTACCTACCTACCTCTCTATCTATCAATCTACCTACCTACCTATCTGTATCTATCTACCTACCTACCTATCTCTATCTACCTACCTACCTATCTGTATCTATCTATCTACCTACCTACCTATCTGTATCTATCAATCTACCTACCTACCTATCTCTATCTATCTATATACCTACCTACCTATCTCTATCTATCTACCTACCTACCTACCTATCTGTATCTATCTATCTACCTACCTACCTATCTCTATCTATCTACCTACCTACCAACCTATCTGTATCTATCTATCTACCTACCTACCTATCTGTATCTATCAATTTACCTATCTACCTATGTCTATCTAACTACCTACCTACCTATCTCTATCTATCTATCTACCTACCTACCTATCTGTATCTATATATCTACCTACCTACCTATCTGTATCTATCAATCTACCTACCTACCTATATCTATCTATCTATCTACCTACCTACCTATCTCTATCTATCTACCTACCTACCTATCTGTATCTATCTACCTACCTACCTATCTTTATCTATCTACCTACCTACCTATCTGTATTTATCTATCTACCTACCTACATATCTCTATCTATCTATCTACCTACCTACCTATCTGTATCTATCTATCTACCTACCTACCTATCTCTATCTATCTACCTACCTACCTACCTATCTCTATCTATCTACCTACCTACCTACCTATCTCTATCAATCTATCTATCTACCTAACTACCTATCTCTATCTATCTATCTACCTACCTACCTACCTATCTGTATCTATATATCTACCTACCTACCTATCTCTATCTACCTACCTACCTACCTACCTATCTCTATCTATCTATCTACCTACCTACCTATCTCTATCTATCAAGCTACCTACCTACCTATCTCTATCTATCTACCTACCTACCTACCTATCTGTATCTATCTACCTACCTACCTATCTCTATCTATCTACCTACCTAAATACCTATCTCTATTTATCTACCTACCTACCTACCTCTCTGTATTTATCTATCTACCTACCTACCTATCTCTATCTATCTATCTACCTACCTACCTATCTGTATCTATCTATATACCTACCTACCTATCTATCTACCTACCTACCTACCTATCTGTATCTATCTATCTACCTACCTACCTATCTGTATCTATCAATCTACCTACCTACCTATCTCTATCTATCTATCTATCTACCTACCTACCTATCTGTATTTATCTATCTACCTACCTATCTCTATCTATCTATCTACCTACCTACCTATCTATGTATCTATCTACCTACCTACATATCTGTATCTATCAATCTACCTACCTACCTATCTCTATCTATCTATATACATACCTACCTATCTCTATCTATCTACCTACCTACCTACCTATCTGTATTTATCTATCTACCTACATACCTATCTCTATCTATCTATCTACCTACCTACCTATCTGTCTCTATCAATCTATCTACCTATCTATCTCTATCTATCTACCTACCTACCTATCTCTATCTATCTACCTACCTACCTACCTATCTCTATCTATCTATCTACCTACCTATCTCTATCTATCAATCTACCTACCTACCTATCTGTATCTTTCTATCTACCTACCTACCTATCTGTATCTATCAATCTACCTACCTACCTATCTCTATCTATCTATCTACCTACCTACCTATCTGTATCTATCAATCTACCTACCTACCTATCTCTATCTATCTATCTACCTACCTACCTATCTGTATTTATCTATCTACAAACCTACCTATCTCTATCTATCTATCTACCTACCTACCTATCTGTATCTATCAATCTACCTACCTACCTATCTCTATCTATCTATCTACCTACCTACCTATCTGTATTTATCTATCTACAAACCTACCTATCTCTATCTATCTATCTACCTACCTACCTATCTGTATCTATCAATCTACCTACCTACCTATCTCTATCTATCTATCTACCTACCTACCTATCTGTATCTATCTATCTACCTACCTACCTATCTCTATCTATCTACCTACCTACCTACCTATCTCTATCAATCTACCTACCTACCTACCTATCTCTATCAATCTATCTATCTACCTAACTACCTATCTCTATCTATCTATCTACCTACCTACCTACCTATCTGTATCTATATATCTACCTACCTACCTATCTCTATCTATCTACCTACCTACCTACCTACCTATCTCTATCTATCTACCTACCTACCTATCTCTATCTATCAATCTACCTACCTACCTATCTCTATCTATCTACCTACCTACCTACCTATCTGTATCTATCTACCTACCTACCTATCTCTATCTATCTACCTACCTACCTATCTATCTCTATTTATCTACCTACCTACCTACCTCTCTGTATTTATCTATCTACCTACCTACCTATCTCTATCTATCTACCTACCTACCTATCTGTATCTATCTATCTACCTACCTACCTATCTACCTACCTACCTATCTGCATCTATCTATCCACCTACCTACCTATCTGTATCTATCAATCTACCTACCTACCTATCTCTATCTATCTACCTACCTACCTATCTGTATTTATCTATCTACCTAAATACCTATCTCTATCTATCTACCTACCTACCTATCTATCTATCTATCTACCTACCTACATATCTGTATCTATCAATCTACCTACCTACCTATATCTATCTATCTATATACCTACCTACCTATCTCTATCTATCTACCTACCTACCTACCTCTCTGTATTTATCTATCTACCTATCTACCTATCTCTATCTATCTATCTACCTACCTACCTATCTGTATCTATCTATCTACCTACCTACCTATCTCTATCTATCTATCTACCTACCTACCTATCTGTATCTATATATCTACCTACCTACCTATCTGTATCTATCAATCTACCTACCTACCTATATCTATCTATCTATATACCTACCTACCTATCTCTATCTATCCATCTACCTACCTACCTATCTCTATCTATCTACCTACCTACCTACCTATCTCTATCTATCTATCTATCTATCTATCTATCTATCTATCTATCTATCTATCTATCTATCTACCTACCTACATTTCTGTATCTATCTATCTACCTACCTACCTATCTGTATCTATCAATCTACCTACCTACCTATCTCTATCTATCTATCTACCTACCTACCTATCTCTATCTACCTACCTACCTACCTATCTGTATTTATCTATCTACCTACCTACCTATCTATATCTATCTACCTACCTACCTAACTATCTCTACCTACCTACCTACCTACCTACCTACCTATCTCTATCTATCCACCTACCTACCTATCTGTATTTATCTATCTACCTACCTACCTATCTCTATCTATATATCTACCTACCTACCTATCTGTCTCTATCAATCTATCTACCTATCTATCTCTATCTATCTAACTACCTACCTATCTCTATCTACCTACCTACCTACCTATCTCTATCTATCTACCTACCTACCTATCTCTATCTATCAATCTACCTACCTACCTATCTGTATCTATCAATCTACCTACCTACCTATCTGTATCTATCAATCTACCTACCTACCTATCTCTATCTATCTATCTACCTACCTACCTATCTGTATCTATATATCTACCTACCTACCTATCTGTATCTATCAATCTACCTACCTACCTATATCTATCTATCTATCTACCTACCTACCTATCTCTATCTATCTACCTACCTACCTATCTGTATCTATCTATCTACCTACCTACCTCTTTATCTATCTACCTACCTACCTATCTGTATTTATCTATCTACCTACCTACATATCTCTATCTATCTATCTACCTACCTACCTATCTGTATCTATCTATCTACCTACCTACCTATCTCTATCTATCTACCTACCTACCTACCTATCTCTATCTATCTACCTACCTACCTACCTATCTCTATAAATCTATCTATCTACCTAACTACCTATCTCTATCTATCTATCTACCTACCTACCTATCTGTATCTATATATCTACCTACCTACCTATCTCTATCTATCTACCTACCTACCTATCTCTATCTATCTACCTACCTACCTATCTCTATCTATCAATCTACCTACCTACCTATCTCTATCTATCTACCTACCTACCTACCTATCTGTATCTATCTACCTACCTACCTATCTCTATCTATCTACCTACCTAAATATCTATCTCTATTTATCTACCTACCTACCTACCTCTCTGTATTTATCTATCTACCTACCTACCTATCTCTATCTATCTATCTACCTACCTACCTATCTGTATCTATCTATATACCTACCTACCTATCTATCTACCTACCTACCTACCTATCTGTATCTATCTATCTACCTACCTACCTATCTGTATCTATCAATCTACCTACCTACCTATCTCTATCTATCTATCTATCTATCTACCTACCTACCTATCTGTATTTATCTATCTACCTACCTATCTCTATCTATCTACCTACCTACCTACCTATCTATGTATCTATCTACCTACCTACATATCTGTATCTATCAATCTACCTACCTACCTATCTCTATCTATCTATATACATACCTACCTATCTCTATCTATCTACCTACCTACCTACCTATCTGTATTTATCTATCTACCTACATACCTATCTCTATCTATCTATCTACCTACCTACCTATCTGTCTCTATCAATCTATCTACCTATCTATCGCTATCTATCTACCTACCTACCTATCTCTATCTATTTACCTACCTACCTACCTATCTCTATCTATCTATCTACCTACCTATCTCTATCTATCAATCTACCTACCTACCTATCTGTATCTTTCTATCTACCTACCTACCTATCTGTATCTATCAATCTACCTACCTACCTATCTCTATCTATCTATCTACCTACCTACCTATCTGTATCTATCAATCTACCTACCTACCTATCTCTATCTATCTATCTACCTACCTACCTATCTGTATTTATATATCTACAAACCTACCTATCTCTATCTATCTATCTACCTACCTACCTATCTGTATCTATCAATCTACCTACCTACCTATCTCTATCTATCTATTTACCTACCTACCTATCTGTATCTATCTATCTACCTACCTACCTCTTTATCAATCTACCTACCTACCTATCTGTATTTATCTATCTACCTACCTACATATCTCTATCTATCTATCTACCTACCTACCTATCTGTATCTATCTATCTACCTACCTACCTATCTCTATCTATCTACCTACCTACCTACCTATCTCTATCTATCTACCTACCTACCTACCTATCTCTATCAATCTATCTATCTACCTAACTACCTATCTCTATCTATCTATCTACCTACCTACCTACCTATCTGTATCTATATATCTACCTACCTACCTATCTCTATCTATCTACCTACCTACCTATCTCTATCTATCAATCTACCTACCTACCTATCTCTATCTATCTACCTACCTACCTACCTATCTGTATCTATCTACCTACCTACCTATCTCTATCTATCTACCTACCTAAATACCTATCTCTATTTATCTACCTACCTACCTACCTCTCTGTATTTATCTATCTACCTACCTACCTATCTCTATCTATCTATCTACCTACCTACCTATCTGTATCTATCTATATACCTACCTACCTATCTATCTACCTACCTACCTACCTATCTGTATCTATCTATCTACCTACCTACCTATCTGTATCTATCAATCTACCTACCTACCTATCTCTATCTATCTATCTATCTATCTATCTACCTACCTACCTATCTGTATTTATCTATCTACCTACCTATCTCTATCTATCTATCTACCTACCTACCTATCTATGTATCTATCTACCTACCTACATATCTGTATCTATCAATCTACCTACCTACCTATCTCTATCTATCTATATACATACCTACCTATCTCTATCTATCTACCTACCTACCTACCTATCTGTATTTATCTATCTACCTACATACCTATCTCTATCTATCTATCTACCTACCTACCTATCTGTCTCTATCAATCTATCTACCTATCTATCGCTATCTATCTACCTACCTACCTATCTCGATCTATCTACCTACCTACTTACCTATCTCTATCTATCTATCTACCTACCTATCTCTATCTATCAATCTACCTACCTACCTATCTGTATCTTTCTATCTACCTACCTACCTATCTGTATTTATATATCTACAAACCTACCTATCTCTATCTATCTATCTACCTACCTACCTATCTGTATCTATCAACCTACCTACCTACCTATCTCTATCTATCTATCTACCTACCTACCTATCTGTATCTATCTATCTACCTACCTACCTATCTCTATCTATCTACCTACCTACCTACCTATCTCTATCAATATACCTACCTACCTACCTATCTCTATCAATCTATCTATCTACCTAACTACCTATCTCTATCTATCTATCTACCTACCTACCTACCTATCTGTATCTATATATCTACCTACCTACCTATCTCTATCTATCTACCTACCTACCTACCTATCTCTATCTATCTACCTACCTACCTATCTCTATCTATCAATCTACCTACCTACCTATCTCTATCTATCTACCTACCTACCTACCTATCTGTATCTATCTACCTACCTACCTATCTCTATCTATCTACCTACCTACCTATCTATCTCTATTTATCTACCTACCTACCTACCTCTCTGTATTTATCTATCTACCTACCTACCTATCTCTATCTATCTACCTACCTACCTATCTGTATCTATCTATCTATCTACCTACCTACCTATCTACCTACCTACCTATCTGCATCTATCTATCCACCTACCTACCTATCTGTATCTATCAATCTACCTACCTACCTATCTCTATCTATCTATCTACCTACCTACCTATCTGTATTTCTCTATCTACCTACCTACCTATCTCTATCTATCTATCTACCTACCTACCTATCTATCTATCTATCTACCTACCTACATATCTGTATCTATCAATCTACCTACCTACCTATCTCTATCTATCTACCTACCTACCTACCTATCTGTATCTATCTATCTACCTACCTACCTATGTCTATCTATCTATCTACCTACCTACCTATCTCTATCTATCTACCCACCTACCTATCTGTATCTATATATCTACCTACCTACCTATCTGTATCTATCAATCTACCTACCTACCTATATCTATCTATCTATATACCTACCTACCTATCTCTATCTATCTACCTACCTACCTACCTATCTGTATCTATCAATCTACCTACCTACCTATCTCTATCTATCCATCTACCTACCTACCTATCTCTATCTATCTACCTACCTACCTACCTATCTCTATCTATCTATCTATCTATCTACCTACCTACATATCTGTATCTATCTATCTACCTACCTACCTATCTGTATCTATCAATCTACCTACCTACCTATCTCTATCTACCTACCTACCTACCTATCTGTATTTATCTATCTACCTACCTACCTATCTGTATCTATCTACCTACCTACCTAACTATCTCTACCTACCTACCTACCTACCTACCTATCTCTATCTATCTACCTACCTACCTACCTATCTGTATTTATCTATCTACCTACCTACCTATCTCTATCGATATATCTACCTACCTACCTATCTGTCTCTATCAATCTATCTACCTATCTATCTCTATCTATCTAACTACCTACCTATCTCTATCTACCTACCTACCTACCTATCTCTATCTATCTACCTACCTACCTATCTGTATCTATCAATCTACCTACCTACCTATCTGTATCTATCAATCTACCTACCTACCTATCTCTATCTATCTATCCACCTACCTATCTGTATTTATATATCTACATACCTACCTATCTCTATCTATCTACCTACCTACATATCTGTATCTATCTATCTACCTACCTACCTATCTGTATTTATCTATCTACCTACCTACCTATCTGTATCTATCTATCTACCTACCTACCTATCTGTATCTATCAATCTACCTACCTACCTATCTCTATCTATCTATATACCTACCTACATATCTGTATCTACCTACCTACCTACCTATCTGTATTTATCTATCTACCTACCTACCTACATATCTGTATCTATCTATCTACCTACCTATCTGTATCTATCAATCTACCTACCTACCTATCTCTATCTATCTATCTACCTACCTACCTATCTGTATCTATCAATCTACCTACCTACCTATCTCTATCTATCTATATACCTACCTACATATCTGTATCTACTTACCTACCTACCTATCTGTATTTATCTATCTACCTACCTACCTACATATCTGTATCTATCTATCTACCTACCTATCTGTATCTATCAATCTACCTACCTACCTATCTCTATCTATCTATCTACCTACCTACCTATCTCTATCTACATACCTACCTACCTATCTGTATTTATCTATCTACCTACCTACCTATCTGTATCTATTTACCTACCTACCTAACTATCTCTACCTACCTACCTACCTACTTACCTATCTCTATCTATCTTCCTACCTACCTACCTATCTGTATTTATCTATCTACCTACCTACCTATCTGTATCTATCAATCTACCTACCTACCTATCTCTATCTATCTATCTACCTACCTACCTATCTGTCTCTATCAATCTACCTACCTATCTGTACCTATCTATCTACCTACCAACCGATCTGTATCTATCAATCTACCTACCTACCTATCTCTATCTATCTATCTACCTACCTACCTATCTCTATCTATCTACCTACCTACCTATCTCTATCTATCTATCTACCTACCTACATATCTGTATCTATCTATCTACCTACATATCTGTATCTATCAATCTACCTACCTACCTATCTCTATCTATCTACCTACCTACCTATCTCTATCTACATACCTACCTACCTATCTGTATTTATCTATCTACCTACCTACCTATCTTTATCTATCTACCTACCTACCTAACTATCTCTACCTACCTACCTACCTATCTCTATCTATCTACCTACCTACCTACCTATCTGTATTTATCTATCTACCTACCTACCTATCTGTATCTATCTACCTACCTACCTATCTGTATCTATCAATCTACCTACCTACCTATCTCTATCTATCTATATACCTACCTACCTATCTCTATCTATCTACCTACCTACCTACCTATCTGTATTTATCTATCTACCTACCTACCTATCTCTATCTATCTACCTACCTACCTACCTATCTGTATTTATCTATCTACATACCTACCTATCTCTATCTATCTACCTACCTACATATCTGTATCTATCTACCTACCTACCTACCTATCTGTATTTATCTATCTACCTACCTACCTATCTGTATCTATCTATCTACCTACCTACCTATCTGTATCTATCAATTCACCTACCTACCTATCTCTATCTATCTATATACCTACCTACCTATCTCTATCTATCTACCTACCTACCTACCTACCTATCTGTATTTATCTATCTACCTACCTACATATCTCTATCTATCTATCTACCTACCTACCTATCTGTCTCT
Organism: Crotalus helleri; assembly: GCA_024509115.1. Classification (NCBI taxonomy): domain Eukaryota; kingdom Metazoa; phylum Chordata; class Lepidosauria; order Squamata; family Viperidae; genus Crotalus; species Crotalus helleri. The sequence continues at coordinate 125,935 of JAKSXO010000220.1, forward strand.
ATCAATCTACCTACCTATCTATCTCTATCTATCTACCTACCTACCTATCTCTATCTACCTACCTACCTACCCATCTCTATCTATCTATCTACCTACCTACCTATCTCTATCTATCAATCTACCTACCTACCTACCTATCTCTATCTATCTATCTACCTACCTATCTGTATCTATCAATCTACCTACCTACCTATCTCTATCTATCTATCTACCTACCTACCTATCTGTATTTATCTATCTACATACCTACCTATCTCTATCTATCTATCTACCTACCTACATATCTGTATCTATCTACCTACCTACCTACCTATCTGTATTTATCTATCTACCTACCTACCTATCTGTATTTATCTATCTACATACCTACCTATCTCTATCTATCTATCTACCTACCTACCTATCTGTATCTATCAATCTACCTACCTACCTATCTCTATCTATCTATCTACCTACCTATCTCTATCTATCTATCTACCTACCTACCTATCTCTATCTATCTACCTACCTACCTACCTATCTTTATCTATCAATCTACCTACCTACCTATCTCTATCTATCTATCTACCTACCTACCTATCTGTCTCTATCAATCTACCTACCTATCTATCTCTATCTACCTACCTACCTACCTATCTCTATCTATCTACCTACCTACCTACCTATCTCTATCTATCTATCTACCTACCTACCTATCTCTATCTATCAATCTACCTACCTACCTATCTGTATCTATCTATCTACCTACCTACCTATCTGTATCTATCAATCTACCTACCTACCTATCTCTATCTATCTACCGACCTACCTATCTGTATTTATCTATCTACCTACCTACCTATCTCTATCTATCTATCTACCTACCTACCTATCTGTATCTATCTACCTACCTACCTACCTATCTCTATCTATCAATCTACCTACCTACCTATCTCTATCTATCTATCTACCTACCTACCTATCTCTATCTATCTATCTACCTACCTACCTATCTGTATCTATCTACCTACCTACCTATCTCTATCTATCTACCTACCTACCTACCTATCTCTATCTATCTACCTACCTACCTACCTATCTGTATCTATCTACCTACCTACCTATCTCTATCTATCTACCTACCTACCTACTTATCTCTATCTATCTACCTACCTACCTACCTATCTGTATTTATCTATCTACCTACCTACCTCTCTCTATCTATCTATCTACGTACCTACCTATCTGTATCTATCAATCTACCTACCTACCTATCTCTATCTATCTATCTACCTACCTACCTATCTGTATTTATCTATCTACCTACCTACCTATCTCTATCTATATATATACCTACCTACCTATCTCTATCTATCTACCTACCTACCTACCTATCTGTATCTATCAAACTACCTACCTGCCTATCTCTATATATCTACCTACCTACCTACCTATCTCTATCTATCTATCTATCTATCTATCTATCTACCTACCTACATATCTGTATCTATCTATCTACTTACCTATCTGTATCTATCAATCTACCTACCTGCCTATCTCTATCTATCTATCTACCTACCTACCTATCTGTATTTATCTATCTACCTACCTACCTATCTCTATCTATCTATATACCTACCTACCTATCTCTATCTATCTACCTACCTACCTACCTATCTGTATCTATCAATCTACCTACCTGCCTATCTCTATATATCTACCTACCTACCTACCTATCTCTATCTATCTATCTATCTATCTACCTACCTACATATCTGTATCTATCTATCTACTTACCTATCTGTATCTATCAATCTACCTACCTACCTATCTCTATCTATCTATCTACCTACCTACCTATCTCTATCTACCTACCTACCTATCTGTATTTCTCTGTCTACCTACCTACCTATCTGTATCTATCTACCTACCTACCTAACTATCTCTACCTACCTACCTACCTACCTACCTACCTATCTCTATCTACCTACCTACCTACCTATCTGTATTTATCTATCTACCTACCTACCTATCTGTATCTATCTATCTACCTACCTACCTATCTGTATCTATCTATCTACCTACCTACCTATCTGTATCTATCTATCTACCTACCTACCTATCTGTATCTATCAATCTACCTACCTACCTATCTCTATCTATCTATCTACCTACCTATCTGTATTTATCTATCTACATACCTACCTATCTCTATCTATCTATCTACCTACCTACCTATCTGTATCTATCAATCTACCTACCTACCTATCTCTATCTATCTATATACCTACCTACCTATCTCTATCTATCTACCTACCTACCTACCTATCTGTATTTATCTATCTACCTACCTACCTATCTCTATCTATCTATCTACCTACCTACCTATCTCTATTTATCAATCTACCTACCTACCTATCTGTATCTATCTATCTACCTACCTACCTATCTGTATCTATCAATCTACCTACCTACCTATCTCTATCTATCTATCTACCTACCTACCTATCTGTATTTATCTATCTACATACCTACCTATCTCTATCTATCTATCTACCTACCTACATATCTGTATCTATCTACCTACCTACCTACCTATCTGTATTTATCTATCTACCTACCTACCTATCTGTATCTATCTATCTACCTACCTACCTATCTGTATCTATCAATCTACCTAGCTACCTATCTCTATCTATCTATATACCTACCTACCTATCTCTATATATCTACCTACCTACCTACCTATCTGTATCTATCTACCTACCTACCTATCTCTATCTATCTATCTACCTACCTACCTATCTGTATCTATCAATCTACCTACCTACCTATCTCTATCTATCTATCTACCTACCTACCTATCTCTATCTATCTATCTACCTACCTACCTATCTCTATCTATCTACCTACCTACCTACCTATCTTTATCTATCAATCTACCTACCTACCTATCTCTATCTATCTATCTACCTAACTACCTATCTGTCTCTATCAATCTACCTACCTATCTATCTCTATCTACCTACCTACCTACCTATCTCTATCTATCTACCTACCTACCTACCTACCTATCTCTATCTATCTATCTACCTACCTACCTATCTCTATCTATCAATCTACCTACCTACCTATCTGTATCTATCTATCTACCTACCTACCTATCTGTATCTATCAATCTACCTACCTACCTATCTCTATCTATCTACCTACCTACCTACCTATCTGTATTTATCTATCTACCTACCTACCTATCTCTATCTATCTATCTACCTACCTACCTATCTCTATTTATCAATCTACCTACCTACCTATCTGTATCTATCTATCTACCTACCTACCTATCTGTATCTATCAATCTACCTACCTACCTATCTCTATCTATCTATCTACCTACCTACCTATCTGTATTTATCTATCTACATACCTACCTATCTCTATCTATCTATCTACCTACCTACATATCTGTATCTATCTACCTACCTACCTACCTATCTGTATTTATCTATCTACCTACCTACCTATCTGTATCTATCTATCTACCTACCTACCTATCTGTATCTATCAATCTACCTAGCTACCTATCTCTATCTATCTATATACCTACCTACCTATCTCTATATATCTACCTACCTACCTACCTATCTGTATCTATCTACCTACCTACCTATCTCTATCTATCTATCTACCTACCTACCTATCTGTATCTATCAATCTACCTACCTACCTATCTCTATCTATCTATCTACCTACCTACCTATCTCTATCTATCTATCTACCTACCTACCTATCTCTATCTATCTACCTACCTACCTACCTATCTTTATCTATCAATCTACCTACCTACCTATCTCTATCTATCTATCTACCTACCTACCTATCTGTCTCTATCAATCTACCTACCTATCTATCTCTATCTTCCTACCTACCTACCTATCTCTATCTATCTACCTACCTACCTACCTACCTATCTCTATCTATCTATCTACCTACCTACCTATCTCTATCTATCTATCTACCGACCTACCTATCTGTATTTATCTATCTACCTACCTACCTATCTCTATCTATCTATTTATCTACCTACCTACCTATCTGTATCTATCTATCTACCTACCTACCTATCTCTATCTATCAATCTACCTACCTACCTATCTCTATCTATCTATCTACCTACCTACCTATCTCTATCTATCTATCTACCTACCTACCTATCTGTATCTATCTACCTACCTACCTATCTCTATCTATCTACCTACCTACCTACCTATCTCTATCTATCTACCTACCTACCTACCTATCTGTATCTATCTACCTACCTACCTATCTCTATCTATCTACCTACCTACCTACCTATCTCTATCTATCTACCTACCTACCTACCTATCTGTATTTATCTATCTACCTACCTACCTCTCTCTATCTATCTATCTACCTACCTACCTATCTGTATCTATCAATCTACCTACCTACCTATCTCTATCTATCTATCTATCTACCTACCTATCTCTATCTATCTATCTACCTACCTACCTATCTCTATCTATCTATCTATCTACCTACCTACCTATCTGTATCTATCAATCTACCTACCTACCTATCTCTATCTATCTATATACCTACCTACCTATCTCTATCTATCTATCTATCTGCCTACCTATCTGTATATATCAATCTACCTACCTACCTATCTCTATCTATCTATCTACCTACCTACCTATCTCTATCTACCTACCTACCTACCTATCTGTATTTCTCTATCTACCTACCTACCTATCTGTATCTATCTATCTACCTACCTACCTATCTCTACCTACCTACCTACCTACCTATCTCTATCTATCTACCTACCTACCTACCTATCTGTATTTATCTATCTACCTACCTACCTATCTGTATCTATCTATCTACCTACCTACCTATCTGTATCTATCCATCTACCTACCTATCTGTATCTATCAATCTATCTACCTACCTATCTCTATCTATCTATCTACCTACCTACCTATCTGTCTCTATCAATCTACCTACCTATCTATCTCTATCTATCTACCTACCTACCTATCTGTATCTATCAATCTACCTACCTACCTATCTCTATCTATCTATCTACCTACCTACCTATCTGTCTCTATCAATCTACCTACCTATCTCTATCTATCTACCTACCTACCTATCTCTATCTATCTACCTACCTACCTACCTATCTGTATCTATCAATCTACCTACCTACCTATCTCTATCTATCTATCTACCTACCTACCTATCTCTATCTATCAATCTACCTACCTACCTATCTATATCTATCTATCTACCTACCTACCTATCTGTATCTATCAATCTACCTACCTACCTATCTCTATCTATCTACCTACCTACCTATCTGTATTTATCTATCTACATACCTCCCTATCTCTATCTATCTATCTACCTACCTACATATCTGTATCTATCTACCTACCTACCTACCTATCTGTATTTATCTATCTACCTACCTACCTATCTGTATCTATCTATCTACCTACCTACCTATCTGTATCTATCAATCTACCTATCTACCTATCTCTATCTATCTATATACCTACCTACCTATCTCTATCTACCTACCTACCTACCTATCTGTATTTATCTATCTACCTACCTACCTATCTCTATCTATCAATCTACCTACCTACCTATCTCTATCTATCTATCTACCTACCTACCTATCTCTATCTATCTATCTACCTACCTACCTATCTCTATCTATCTACCTACCTACCTACCTATATTTTTCTATCTATCTACCTACCTACCTATCTCTATCTATCTATCTACCTAGCTACCTATCTGTCTCTATCAATCTACCTACCTATCTATCTCTATCTACCTACCTACCTACCTATCTCTATCTATCTACCTACCTACCTACCTATCTCTATCTATCTATCTATCTAAATACCTACCTACCTATCTCTATCTATCAATCTACCTACCTACCTATCTGTATCCATCTATCTACCTACCTACCTATCTGTATCTATCAATCTACCTACCTACCTATCTCTATCTATCTATCTACCTACCGACCTACCTATCTGTATTTATCTATCTACCTACCTACCTATCTCTATCTATCTATCTACCTACCTACCTATCTGTATCTATCAATCTACCTACCTACCTATCTCTATCTATCAATCTACCTACCTACCTATCTCTATCTATCTATCTACCTACCTATCTGTATTTATCTATCTACCTACCTACCTACCTATCTCTATCTATCTATCTACCTACCTACCTATCTGTATCTATCTATCTACCTACCTACCTATCTCTATCTATCAATCTACCTACCTACCTATCTCTATCTATCTATCTACCTACCTATCTCTATCTATCTATCTACCTACCTACCTATCTGTATCTATCTACCTACCTACCTATCTCTATCTATCTACCTACCTACCTACCTATCTCTATCTATCTACCTACCTACCTACTTATCTGTATCTATCTACCTACCTACCTATCTCTATCTATCTACCTACCTACCTATCTATCTCTATCTATCTACCTACCTACCTATCTCTATCTATCTACCTACCTACCTACCTATCTCTATCTATCTACCTACCTACCTACCTATCTGTATCTATCTACCTACCTACCTATCTCTATCTATCTACCTACCTACCTACCTATCTCTATCTATCTACCTACCTACCTACCTACCTATCTGTATTTATCTATCTACCTACCTACCTCTCTCTATCTATCTACCTACCTACATATCTGTATCTATCTACCTACCTACCTACCTACCTATCTGTATTTATCTATCTACCTACCTACCTATCTGTATCTATCTACCTACCTACCTACCTATCTGTATTTCTCTATCTACCTACCTACCTATCTGTATCTATCTATCTACCTACCTACCTAACTATCTCTACCTACCTACCTACCTATCTCTATCTATCTACCTACCTACCTATCTGTATTTATCTATCTACCTACCTACCTATCTGTATCTATCTATCTACCTACCTACCTATCTGTATCTATCTATCTACCTACCTATCTGTCTCTATCAATCTACCTACCTATCTATCTCTATCTATCTACCTACCTACCTATCTGTATCTATCAATCTACCTACCTACCTATCTCTATCTATCTATCTACCTACCTACCTATCTGTATTTATCTATCTACCTACCTACCTATCTCTATCTATCAATCTACCTACCTACCTATCTCTATCTATCTATCTACCTACCTACCTATCTCTATTTATCAATCTACCTACCTACCTATCTCTATCTATCTACCTACCTACATATCTGTATCTATCTATCTACCTACCTACCTATCTCTATCTATCAATCTACCTACCTACCTATCTGTATCTATCTATCTACCTACCTACCTATCTGTATCTATCAATCTACCTACCTACCTATCTCTATCTATCTATCTACCGACCTACCTATCTGTATTTATCTATCTACCTACCTACCTATCTCTATCTATCTACCTACCTACCTACCTATCTCTATCTATCTACCTACCTACCTACCTACCTACCTATCTGTATTTATCTATCTACCTACCTACCTCTCTCTATCTATCTACCTACCTACATATCTGTATCTATCTACCTACCTACCTACCTATCTGTATTTATCTATCTACCTACCTACCTATCTGTATCTATCTACCTACCTACCTACCTATCTGTATTTCTCTATCTACCTACCTACCTATCTGTATCTATCTATCTACCTACCTACCTAACTATCTCTACCTACCTACCTACCTACCTATCTCTATCTATCTACCTACCTACCTACCTATCTGTATTTATCTATCTACCTACCTACCTTACTGTATCTATCTATCTACCTACCTACCTATCTGTATCTATCTATCTACCTACCTATCTGTATCTATCAATCTACCTACCTACCTATCTCTATCTATCTATCTACCTACCTACCTATCTGTCTCTATCAATCTACCTACCTATCTATCTCTATCTATCTACCTACCTACCTATCTGTATCTATCAATCTACCTACCTACCTATCTCTATCTATCTATCTACCTACCTACCTATCTGTATTTATCTATCTACCTACCTACCTATCTCTATCTATCAATCTACCTACCTACCTATCTCTATCTATCTATCTACCTACCTACCTATCTCTATCTATCTATCTACCTACCTACCTATCTCTATCTATCTACCTACCTACATATCTGTATCTATCTATCTACCTACCTACCTATCTGTATCTATCTATCTACCTACCTACCTATCTGTATCTATCAATCTACCTACCTACCTATCTCTATCTACCTACCTACCTATCTGTATTTATCTATCTACCTACCTACCTATCTGTATCTATCTATCTACCTACCTACCTAACTATCTCTACCTACCTACCTATCTCTATCTATCTACCTACCTACCTACCTATCTGTATTTATCTATCTACCTACCTACCTATCTGTATCTATCTATCTACCTACCTACCTATCTGTATCTATCTATCTACCTACATACCTATCTGTATCTATCTACCTACCTACCTAGCTGTATCTATCAATCTACCTACCTACCTATCTCTATCTATCTACCTACCTACCTACCTATCTGTATTTATCTATCTACCTACCTACCTATCTGTATCTATCTCTCTACCTACCTACCTATCTGTATCTATCAATCTACCTACCTACCTATCTCTATCTATCTATATACCTACCTACCTATCTCTATCTATCTACCTACCTACCTACCTATCTGTATTTATCTATCTACCTACCTACCTATCTGTATCTATCTATCTACCTACCTACCTATCTGTATCTATCAATCTACCTACCTACCTATCTCTATCTATCTATATACCTACCTACCTATCTCTATCTACCTACCTACCTACCTATCTGTATTTATCTATCTACTTACCTACCTATCTCTATCTATCAATCTACCTACCTACCTATCTCTATCTATCTATCTACCTACCTACCTATCTCTATCTATCTATCTACCTACCTACCTATCTCTATCTATCTACCTACCTACCTACCTATATTTTTCTATCTATCTACCTACCTACCTATCTCTATCTATCTACCTACCTACCTATCTGTCTCTATCAATCTACCTACCTATCTATCTCTATCTACCTACCTACCTACCTATCTCTATCTATCTACCTACCTACCTACCTATCTCTATCTATCTATCTATCTATCTAAATACCTACCTACCTATCTCTATCTATCAATCTACCTACCTACCTATCTGTATCTATCTATCTACCTACCTACCTATCTGTATCTATCAATCTACCTACCTACCTATCTCTATCTATCTATCTACCTACCTACCTATCTGTATTTATCTATCTACCTACCTACCTATCTGTATCTATCTATCTACCTACCTACCTATCTGTATCTATCTATCTACCTACATACCTATCTGTATCTATCTACCTACCTACCTAGCTGTATCTATCAATCTACCTACCTACCTATCTCTATCTATCTACCTACCTACCTACCTATCTGTATTTATCTATCTACCTACCTACCTATCTGTATCTATCTCTCTACCTACCTACCTATCTGTATCTATCAATCTACCTACCTACCTATCTCTATCTATCTATATACCTACCTACCTATCTCTATCTATCTACCTACCTACCTACCTATCTGTATTTATCTATCTACCTACCTACCTATCTCTATCTATCAATCTACCTACCTACCTATCTCTATCTATCTATCTACCTACCTACCTATCTCTATCTATCTATCTACCTACCTACCTATCTCTATCTATCTACCTACCTACATATCTGTATCTATCTATCTACCTACCTACCTATCTGTATCTATCTATCTACCTACCTACCTATCTGTATCTATCAATCTACCTACCTACCTATCTCTATCTACCTACCTACCTATCTGTATTTATCTATCTACCTACCTACCTATCTGTATCTATCTATCTACCTACCTACCTAACTATCTCTACCTACCTACCTATCTCTATCTATCTACCTACCTACCTACCTATCTGTATTTATCTATCTACCTACCTACCTATCTGTATCTATCTATCTACCTACCTACCTATCTGTATCTATCTATCTACCTACATACCTATCTGTATCTATCTACCTACCTACCTAGCTGTATCTATCAATCTACCTACCTACCTATCTCTATCTATCTACCTACCTACCTACCTATCTGTATTTATCTATCTACCTACCTACCTATCTGTATCTATCTCTCTACCTACCTACCTATCTGTATCTATCAATCTCCCTACCTACCTATCTCTATCTATCTATATACCTACCTACCTATCTCTATCTATCTACCTACCTACCTACCTATCTGTATTTATCTATCTACCTACCTACCTATCTGTATCTATCTATCTACCTACCTACCTATCTGTATCTATCAATCTACCTACCTACCTATCTCTATCTATCTATATACCTACCTACCTATCTCTATCTACCTACCTACCTACCTATCTGTATTTATCTATCTACTTACCTACCTATCTCTATCTATCAATCTACCTACCTACCTATCTCTATCTATCTATCTACCTACCTACCTATCTCTATCTATCTATCTACCTACCTACCTATCTCTATCTATCTACCTACCTACCTACCTATATTTTTCTATCTATCTACCTACCTACCTATCTCTATCTATCTACCTACCTACCTATCTGTCTCTATCAATCTACCTACCTATCTATCTCTATCTACCTACCTACCTACCTATCTCTATCTATCTACCTACCTACCTACCTATCTCTATCTATCTATCTATCTATCTATCTAAATACCTACCTACCTATCTCTATCTATCAATCTACCTACCTACCTATCTGTATCTATCTATCTACCTACCTACCTATCTGTATCTATCAATCTACCTACCTACCTATCTCTATCTATCTATCTACCTACCGACCTACCTATCTGTATTTATCTATCTACCTACCTACCTATCTCTATCTATCTATCTACCTACCTACCTATCTGTATCTATCTATCTACCTACCTACCTATCTCTATCTATCAATCTACCTACCTACCTATCTCTATCTATCTATCTACCTACCTACCTATCTGTATCTATCAATCTACCTACCTACCTATCTCTATCTATCTATCTACCTACCGACCTACCTATCTGTATTTATCTATCTACCTACCTACCTATCTCTATCTATCTATCTACCTACCTACCTATCTGTATCTATCTATCTACCTACCTACCTATCTCTATCTATCAATCTACCTACCTACCTATCTCTATCTATCTATCTACCTACCTACCTATCTCTATCTATCTACCTACCTACCTACCTATCTCTATCTACCTACCTACCTACTTATCTGTATCTATCTACCTACCTACCTATCTCTATCTATCTACCTACCTACCTACCTATCTCTATCTATCTACCTACCTACCTATCTCTATCTATCTACCTACCTACCTACCTATCTCTATCTATCTACCTACCTACCTACCTATCTGTATCTATCTACCTACCTACCTATCTCTATCTATCTACCTACCTACCTACCTATCTCTATCTATCTACCTACCTACCTACCTACCTATCTGTATTTATCTACCTTCCTACCTCTCTCTATCTATCTACCTACCTACATATCTGTATCTATCTACCTACCTACCTACCTATCTGTATTTATCTATCTACCTACCTACCTATCTGTATCTATCTACCTACCTACCTACCTATCTGTATTTCTCTATCTACCTACCTACCTATCTGTATCTATCTATCTACCTACCTACCTAACTATCTCTACCTACCTACCTACCTACCTATCTCTATCTATCTACCTACCTACCTACCTATCTGTATTTATCTATCTACCTACCTACCTATCTGTATCTATCTATCTACCTACCTACCTATCTGTATCTATCTATCTACCTACCTATCTGTATCTATCAATCTACCTACCTACCTATCTCTATCTATCTATCTACCTACCTACCTATCTGTCTCTATCAATCTACCTACCTATCTATCTCTATCTATCTACCTACCTACCTATCTGTATCTATCAATCTACCTACCTACCTATCTCTATCTATCTATCTACCTACCTACCTATCTGTCTCTATCAATCTACCTACCTATCTCTATCTATCTACCTACCTACCTATCTCTATCTACCTACCTACCTACCTATCTGTATCTATCAATCTACCTACCTACCTACCTATCTGTATCTATCTATCTACCTACCTACCTATCTCTATCTATCTATATACCTACCTACCTATCTCTATCTATCTACCTACCTACCTACCTATCTGTATTTATCTATCTACATACCTACCTATCTCTATCTATCTATCTACGTACCTACATATCTGTATCTATCTACCTACATACCTACCTATCTGTATTTATCTATCTACCTACCTACCTATCTGTATCTATCTATCTACCTACCTACCTATCTGTATCTATCAATCTACCTACCTACCTATCTCTATCTATCTATATACCTACCTACCTATCTCTATCTACCTACCTACCTATCTGTATTTATCTATCTACCTACCTACCTATCTCTATCTATCTATCTACCTACCTACCTATCTGTATCTATCAATCTACCTACCTACCTATCTCTATCCATCAATCTACCTACCTACCTATCTCTATCTATCTATCTACCTACCTACCTATCTCTATCTATCTATCTACCTACCTACCTATCTGTATCTATCTACCTACCTACCTATCTCTATCTATCTACCTACCTACCTACCTCTCTCTATCTATCTATCTACCTACCTACATATCTGTATCTATCTACCTACCTACCTACCTATCTGTATTTATCTATCTACCTACCTACCTACCTATCTGTATCTATCTATCTACCTACCTACCTATCTGTATCTATCTATCTACCTACCTACCTATCTGTATCTATCAATCTAACTACCTACCTATCTCTATCTATCTACCTACCTACCTATCTGTATTTATCTATCTACCTACCTATCTCTATCTATCTATCTACCTACCTACCTATCTCTATCTATCTATCTACCTACCTACCTATCTGTATCTATCAATCTACCTACCTACCTATCTCTATCTATCTACCTACCTACCTACCTATCTCTATCTATCTATCTACCTACCTACCTATCTCTATCTACCTACCTACCTACCTATCTGTATTTCTCTATCTACCTACCTACCTATCTGTCTCTATCTAGCTACCTACCTAACTATCTCTACCTACCTACCTATCTCTATCTATCTACCTACCTACCTACCTATCTGTATTTATCTATCTACCTACCTACCTATCTGTATCTATCTATCTACCTACCTACCTATCTGTATTTATCTATCTACATACCTACCTACCTACCTATCTATCTATCTACCTACCTACCTATCTGTATCTATCAATCTACCTACCTACCTATCTCTATCTATCTATATACCTACCTACCTATCTCTATCTATCTACCTACCTACCTACCTTTCTGTATTTATCTATCTACCTACCTACCTATCTCTATCTATCTATCTACCTACCTACCTATCTCTATTTATCAATCTACCTACCTACCTATCTGTATCTATCTATCTACCTACCTACCTATCTGTATCTATCAATCTACCTACCTACCTATCTCTATCTATCTATCTACCTACCTACCTATCTGTATTTATCTATCTACATACCTACCTATCTCTATCTATCTATCTACCTACCTACATATCTGTATCTATCTACCTACCTACCTACCTATCTGTATTTATCTATCTACCTACCTACCTATCTGTATCTATCTATCTACCTACCTACCTATCTGTATCTATCAATCTACCTAGCTACCTATCTCTATCTATCTATATACCTACCTACCTATCTCTATATATCTACCTACCTACCTACCTATCTGTATTTATCTATCTACCTACCTACCTATCTCTATCTATCTATCTACCTACCTACCTATCTGTATCTATCAATCTACCTACCTACCTATCTGTATTTATCTATCTACCTACCTACCTATCTGTATCTATCTATCTACCTACCTACCTATCTGTATTTATCTATCTACATACCTACCTATCTCTATCTATCTATCTATCTACCTACCTACCTATCTGTATCTATCAATCTACCTACCTACCTATCTCTATCTATCTATATACCTACCTACCTATCTCTATCTATCTATCTACCTACCTACCTATCTGTATTTATCTATCTACCTACCTACCTATCTGTATCTATCTATCTACCTACCTACCTATCTGTATCTATCAATCTACCTACCTACCTATCTCTATCTATCTATCTACCTACCTACCTATCTGTATTTATCTATCTACATACCTACCTATCTCTATCTATCTATCTACCTACCTACATATCTGTATCTATCTACCTACCTACCTACCTATCTGTATCTATCTATCTACCTACCTACCTATCTGTATCTATCAATCTACCTACCTACCTATCTCTATCTATCTATCTACCTATCTATCTGTATTTATCTATCTACATACCTACCTATCTCTATCTATCTATCTACCTACCTACCTATCTGTATCTATCAATCTACCTACCTACCTATCTCTATCTATCTATATACCTACCTACCTATCTCTATCTATCTACCTACCTACCTACCTATCTGTATTTATCTATCTACCTACCTACCTATCTCTATCTATCTATCTACCTACCTACCTATCTCTATTTATCAATCTACCTACCTACCTATCTGTATCTATCTATCTACCTACCTACCTATCTGTATCTATCAATCTACCTACCTACCTATCTCTATCTATCTATCTACCTACCTACCTATCTGTATTTATCTATCTACATACCTACCTATCTCTATCTATCTATCTACCTACCTACATATCTGTATCTATCTACCTACCTACCTATCTGTATTTATCTATCTACCTACCTACCTATCTGTATCTATCTATCTACCTACCTACCTATCTGTATCTATCAATCTACCTAGCTACCTATCTCTATCTATCTATATACCTACCTACCTATCTCTATCTATCTACCTACCTACCTACCTTTCTGTATTTATCTATCTACCTACCTACCTATCTCTATCTATCTATCTACCTACCTACCTATCTCTATTTATCAATCTACCTACCTACCTATCTGTATCTATCTATCTACCTACCTACCTATCTGTATCTATCAATCTACCTACCTACCTATCTCTATCTATCTATCTACCTACCTACCTATCTGTATTTATCTATCTACATACCTACCTATCTCTATCTATCTATCTACCTACCTACATATCTGTATCTATCTACCTACCTACCTACCTATCTGTATTTATCTATCTACCTACCTACCTATCTGTATCTATCTATCTACCTACCTACCTATCTGTATCTATCAATCTACCTAGCTACCTATCTCTATCTATCTATATACCTACCTACCTATCTCTATCTATCTACCTACCTACCTACCTATCTGTATTTATCTATCTACCTACCTACCTATCTCTATCTATCTATCTACCTACCTACCTATCTGTATCTATCAATCTACCTACCTACCTATCTGTATTTATCTATCTACCTACCTACCTATCTGTATCTATCTATCTACCTACCTACCTATCTGTATTTATCTATCTACATACCTACCTATCTCTATCTATCTATCTACCTACCTACCTATCTGTATCTATCAATCTACCTACCTACCTATCTCTATCTATCTATATACCTACCTACCTATCTCTATCTATCTATCTACCTACCTACCTATCTGTATTTATCTATCTACCTACCTACCTATCTGTATCTATCTATCTACCTACCTACCTATCTGTATCTATCAATCTACCTACCTACCTATCTCTATCTATCTATCTACCTACCTACCTATCTGTATTTATCTATCTACATACCTACCTATCTCTATCTATCTATCTACCTACCTACATATCTGTATCTATCTACCTACCTACCTACCTATCTGTATCTATCTATCTACCTACCTACCTATCTGTATCTATCAATCTACCTACCTACCTATCTCTATCTATCTATCTACCTATCTATCTGTATTTATCTATCTACATACCTACCTATCTCTATCTATCTATCTACCTACCTACCTATCTGTATCTATCAATCTACCTACCTAGCTATCTCTATCTATCTATATACCTACCTACCTATCTCTATCTATCTACCTACCTACCTACCTATCTGTATTTATCTATCTACCTACCTACCTATCTCTATCTATCTATCTACCTACCTACCTATCTCTATTTATCAATCTACCTACCTACCTATCTGTATCTATCTATCTACCTACCTACCTATCTGTATCTATCAATCTACCTACCTACCTATCTCTATCTATCTATCTACCTACCTACCTATCTGTATTTATCTATCTACATACCTACCTATCTCTATCTATCTATCTACCTACCTACATATCTGTATCTATCTACCTACCTACCTACCTATCTGTATTTATCTATCTACCTACCTACCTATCTGTATCTATCTATCTACCTACCTACCTATCTGTATCTATCAATCTACCTAGCTACCTATCTCTATCTATCTATATACCTACCTACCTATCTCTATATATCTACCTACCTACCTACCTATCTGTATCTATCTACCTACCTACCTATCTCTATCTATCTATCTACCTACCTACCTATCTGTATCTATCAATCTACCTACCTACCTATCTCTATCTATCTATCTACCTACCTACCTATCTCTATCTATCTATCTACCTACCTACCTATCTCTATCTATCTACCTACCTACCTACCTATTTTTATCTATCAATCTACCTACCTACCTATCTCTATCTATCTATCTACCTACCTACCTATCTGTCTCTATCAATCTACCTACCTATCTATCTCTATCTACCTACCTACCTACCTACCTATCTCTATCTATCTACCTACCTACCTACCTACCTATCTCTATCTATCTATCTACCTACCTACCTATCTCTATCTATCAATCTACCTACCTACCTATCTGTATCTATCTATCTACCTACCTACCTATCTGTATCTATCAATCTACCTACCTACCTATCTCTATCTATCTATCTACCGACCTACCTATCTGTATTTATCTATCTACCTACCTACCTATCTCTATCTATCTATTTATCTACCTACCTACCTATCTGTATCTATCTATCTACCTACCTACCTATCTCTATCTATCAATCTACCTACCTACCTATCTCTATCTATCTATCTACCTACCTACCTATCTCTATCTATCTACCTACCTACCTATCTGTATCTATCTACCTACCTACCTATCTCTATCTATCTACCTACCTACCTACCTATCTCTATCTATCTACCTACCTACCTACCTATCTGTATCTATCTACCTACCTACCTATCTCTATCTATCTACCTACCTACCTACCTACCTATCTCTATCTATCTACCTACCTACCTACCTATCTGTATTTATCTATCTACCTACCTACCTCTCTCTATCTATCTATCTACCTACCTACCTATCTGTATCTATCAATCTACCTACCTACCTATCTCTATCTATCTATCTATCTACCTACCCATCTCTATCTATCTATCTACCTACCTACCTATCTCTATCTATCTATCTATCTACCTACCTACCTATCTGTATCTATCAATCTACCTACCTACCTATCTCTATCTATCTATATACCTACCTACCTATCTCTATCTATCTATCTGCCTACCTATCTGTATATATCAATCTACCTACCTACCTATCTCTATCTATCTATCTACCTACCTACCTATCTCTATCTACCTACCTACCTACCTATCTGTATTTCTCTATCTACCTACCTACCTATCTGTATCTATCTATCTACCTACCTACCTAACTATCTCTACCTACCTACCTACCTACCTATCTCTATCTATCTACCTACCTACCTACCTATCTGTATTTATCTATCTACCTACCTACCTATCTGTATCTATCTATCTATCTACCTACCTACCTATCTGTATCTATCTATCTACCTACCTACCTCTCTCTATCTATCTATCTACCTACCTACCTATCTGTATCTATCAATCTACCTACCTACCTATCTCTATCTATCTATCTACCGACCTACCTATCTGTATTTATCTATCTACCTACCTACCTATCTCTATCTATCTATTTATCTACCTACCTACCTATCTGTATCTATCTATCTACCTACCTACCTATCTCTATCTATCAATCTACCTACCTACCTATCTCTATCTATCTATCTACCTACCTACCTATCTCTATCTATCTATCTACCTACCTACCTATCTGTATCTACCTACCTACCTATCTCTATCTATCTATCTACCTACCTACCTATCTCTATCTATCTACCTACCTACCTACCTATCTGTATCTATCTACCTACCTACCTATCTCTATCTATCTACCTACCTACCTACCTACCTATCTCTATCTATCTACCTACCTACCTACCTATCTGTATTTATCTATCTACCTACCTACCTCTCTCTATCTATCTATCTACCTACCTACCTATCTGTATCTATCAATCTACCTACCTACCTATCTCTATCTATCTATCTATCTACCTACCTATCTCTATCTATCTATCTACCTACCTACCTATCTCTATCTATCTATCTATCTACCTACCTACCTATCTGTATTTATCTATCTACATACCTACCTATCTCTATCTATCTATCTACCTACCTACATATCTGTATCTATCTACCTACCTACCTACCTATCTGTATTTATCTATCTACCTACCTACCTATCTGTATCTATCTATCTACCTACCTACCTATCTGTATCTATCAATCTACCTAGCTACCTATCTCTATCTATCTATATACCTACCTACCTATCTCTATCTATCTACCTACCTACCTACCTATCTGTATTTATCTATCTACCTACCTACCTATCTCTATCTATCTATCTACCTACCTACCTATCTGTATCTATCAATCTACCTACCTACCTATCTGTATTTATCTATCTACCTACCTACCTATCTGTATCTATCTATCTACCTACCTACCTATCTGTATTTATCTATCTACATACCTACCTATCTCTATCTATCTATCTACCTACCTACCTATCTGTATCTATCAATCTACCTACCTACCTATCTCTATCTATCTATATACCTACCTACCTATCTCTATCTATCTATCTACCTACCTACCTATCTGTATTTATCTATCTACCTACCTACCTATCTGTATCTATCTATCTACCTACCTACCTATCTGTATCTATCAATCTACCTACCTACCTATCTCTATCTATCTATCTACCTACCTACCTATCTGTATTTATCTATCTACATACCTACCTATCTCTATCTATCTATCTACCTACCTACATATCTGTATCTATCTACCTACCTACCTACCTATCTGTATCTATCTATCTACCTACCTACCTATCTGTATCTATCAATCTACCTACCTACCTATCTCTATCTATCTATCTACCTATCTATCTGTATTTATCTATCTACATACCTACCTATCTCTATCTATCTATCTACCTACCTACCTATCTGTATCTATCAATCTACCTACCTAGCTATCTCTATCTATCTATATACCTACCTACCTATCTCTATCTATCTACCTACCTACCTACCTATCTGTATTTATCTATCTACCTACCTACCTATCTCTATCTATCTATCTACCTACCTACCTATCTCTATTTATCAATCTACCTACCTACCTATCTGTATCTATCTATCTACCTACCTACCTATCTGTATCTATCAATCTACCTACCTACCTATCTCTATCTATCTATCTACCTACCTACCTATCTGTATTTATCTATCTACATACCTACCTATCTCTATCTATCTATCTACCTACCTACATATCTGTATCTATCTACCTACCTACCTACCTATCTGTATTTATCTATCTACCTACCTACCTATCTGTATCTATCTATCTACCTACCTACCTATCTGTATCTATCAATCTACCTAGCTACCTATCTCTATCTATCTATATACCTACCTACCTATCTCTATATATCTACCTACCTACCTACCTATCTGTATCTATCTACCTACCTACCTATCTCTATCTATCTATCTACCTACCTACCTATCTGTATCTATCAATCTACCTACCTACCTATCTCTATCTATCTATCTACCTACCTACCTATCTCTATCTATCTATCTACCTACCTACCTATCTCTATCTATCTACCTACCTACCTACCTATCTTTATCTATCAATCTACCTACCTACCTATCTCTATCTATCTATCTACCTACCTACCTATCTGTCTCTATCAATCTACCTACCTATCTATCTCTATCTACCTACCTACCTACCTATCTCTATCTATCTACCTACCTACCTACCTACCTATCTCTATCTATCTATCTACCTACCTACCTATCTCTATCTATCAATCTACCTACCTACCTATCTGTATCTATCTATCTACCTACCTACCTATCTGTATCTATCAATCTACCTACCTACCTATCTCTATCTATCTATCTACCGACCTACCTATCTGTATTTATCTATCTACCTACCTACCTATCTCTATCTATCTATTTATCTACCTACCTACCTATCTGTATCTATCTATCTACCTACCTACCTATCTCTATCTATCAATCTACCTACCTACCTATCTCTATCTATCTATCTACCTACCTACCTATCTCTATCTATCTACCTACCTACCTATCTGTATCTATCTACCTACCTACCTATCTCTATCTATCTACCTACCTACCTACCTATCTCTATCTATCTACCTACCTACCTACCTATCTGTATCTATCTACCTACCTACCTATCTCTATCTATCTACCTACCTACCTACCTACCTATCTCTATCTATCTACCTACCTACCTACCTATCTGTATTTATCTATCTACCTACCTACCTCTCTCTATCTATCTATCTACCTACCTACCTATCTGTATCTATCAATCTACCTACCTACCTATCTCTATCTATCTATCTATCTACCTACCCATCTCTATCTATCTATCTACCTACCTACCTATCTCTATCTATCTATCTATCTACCTACCTACCTATCTGTATCTATCAATCTACCTACCTACCTATCTCTATCTATCTATATACCTACCTACCTATCTCTATCTATCTATCTGCCTACCTATCTGTATATATCAATCTACCTACCTACCTATCTCTATCTATCTATCTACCTACCTACCTATCTCTATCTACCTACCTACCTACCTATCTGTATTTCTCTATCTACCTACCTACCTATCTGTATCTATCTATCTACCTACCTACCTAACTATCTCTACCTACCTACCTACCTACCTATCTCTATCTATCTACCTACCTACCTACCTATCTGTATTTATCTATCTACCTACCTACCTATCTGTATCTATCTATCTATCTACCTACCTACCTATCTGTATCTATCTATCTACCTACCTACCTCTCTCTATCTATCTATCTACCTACCTACCTATCTGTATCTATCAATCTACCTACCTACCTATCTCTATCTATCTATCTACCGACCTACCTATCTGTATTTATCTATCTACCTACCTACCTATCTCTATCTATCTATTTATCTACCTACCTACCTATCTGTATCTATCTATCTACCTACCTACCTATCTCTATCTATCAATCTACCTACCTACCTATCTCTATCTATCTATCTACCTACCTACCTATCTCTATCTATCTATCTACCTACCTACCTATCTGTATCTACCTACCTACCTATCTCTATCTATCTATCTACCTACCTACCTATCTCTATCTATCTACCTACCTACCTACCTATCTGTATCTATCTACCTACCTACCTATCTCTATCTATCTACCTACCTACCTACCTACCTATCTCTATCTATCTACCTACCTACCTACCTATCTGTATTTATCTATCTACCTACCTACCTCTCTCTATCTATCTATCTACCTACCTACCTATCTGTATCTATCAATCTACCTACCTACCTATCTCTATCTATCTATCTATCTACCTACCTATCTCTATCTATCTATCTACCTACCTACCTATCTCTATCTATCTATCTATCTACCTACCTACCTATCTGTATCTATCAATCTACCTACCTACCTATCTCTATCAATCTATATACCTACCTACCTATCTCTATCTATCTATCTGCCTACCTATCTGTATATATCAATCTACCTACCTACCTATCTCTATCTATCTATCTACCTACCTACCTATCTCTATCTACCTACCTACCTACCTATCTGTATTTCTCTATCTACCTACCTACCTATCTGTATCTATCTATCTACCTACCTACCTAACTATCTCTACCTACCTACCTACCTACCTATCTCTATCTATCTACCTACCTACCTACCTATCTGTATTTATCTATCTACCTACCTACCTATCTGTATCTATCTATCTATCTACCTACCTACCTATCTGTATCTATCTATCTACCTACCTATCTGTATCTATCAATCTATCTACCTACCTATCTCTATCTATCTATCTACCTACCTACCTATCTGTCTCTATCAATCTACCTACCTATCTATCTCTATCTATCTACCTACCTACCTATCTGTATCTATCAATCTACCTACCTACCTATCTCTATCTATCTATCTACCTACCTACCTATCTGTCTCTATCAATCTACCTACCTATCTCTATCTATCTACCTACCTACCTATCTCTATCTATCTACCTACCTACCTACCTATCTGTATCTATCAATCTACCTACCTACCTATCTCTATCTATCTATCTACCTACCTACCTATCTCTATCTATCAATCTACCTACCTACCTATCTATATCTATCTATCTACCTACCTACCTATCTGTATCTATCAATCTACCTACCTACCTATCTCTATCTATCTATCTACCTACCTACCTATCTGTATTTATCTATCTACATACCTACCTATCTCTATCTATCTATCTACCTACCTACATATCTGTATCTATCTACCTACCTACCTACCTATCTGTATTTATCTATCTACCTACCTACCTATCTGTATCTATCTATCTACCTACCTACCTATCTGTATCTATCAATCTACCTATCTACCTATCTCTATCTATCTATATACCTACCTACCTATCTCTATCTACCTACCTACCTACCTATCTGTATTTATCTATCTACCTACCTACCTATCTCTATCTATCAATCTACCTACCTACATATCTCTATCTATCTATCTACCTACCTACCTATCTCTATCTATCTATCTACCTACCTACCTATCTCTATCTATCTACCTACCTACCTACCTATATTTTTCTATCTATCTACCTACCTACGTATCTCTATCTATCTATCTACCTACCTACCTATCTGTCTCTATCAATCTACCTACCTCTCTATCTCTATCTACCTACCTACCTACCTATCTCTATCTATCTACCTACCTACCTACCTATCTCTATCTATCTATCTATCTATCTAAATACCTACCTACCTATCTCTATCTATCAATCTACCTACCTACCTATCTGTATCTATCTATCTACCTACCTACCTATCTGTATCTATCAATCTACCTACCTACCTATCTCTATCTATCTATCTACCTACCGACCTACCTATCTGTATTTATCTATCTACCTACCTACCTATCTCTATCTATCTACCTACCTACCTACCTATCTGTATCTATCTATCTACCTACCTACCTATCTCTATCTATCAATCTACCTACCTACCTATCTCTATCTATCTATCTACCTACCTATCTGTATTTATCTATCTACCTACCTACCTATCTCTATCTATCTATCTACCTACCTACCTATCTGTATCTATCTATCTACCTACCTACCTATCTCTATCTATCAATCTACCTACCTACCTATCTCTATCTATCTACCTACCTACCTATCTCTATCTATCTATCTACCTACCTACCTATCTGTATCTATCTACCTACCTACCTATCTCTATCTATCTACCTACCTACCTACCTATCTCTATCTATCTACCTACCTACCTACTTATCTGTATCTATCTACCTACCTACCTATCTCTATCTATCTACCTACCTACCTATCTCTATCTATCTACCTACCTACCTACCTATCTCTATCTATCTACCTACCTACCTACCTATCTGTATCTATCTACCTACCTACCTATCTCTATCTATCTACCTACCTACCTACCTATCTCTATCTATCTACCTACCTACCTACCTACCTATCTGTATTTATCTATCTATCTACCTACCTACCTCTCTCTATCTATCTACCTACCTACCTATCTGTATCTATCTACCTACCTACCTACCTATCTGTATTTCTCTATCTACCTACCTACCTATCTGTATCTATCTATCTACCTACCTACCTAACTATCTCTACCTATCTACCTACCTACCTATCTCTATCTATCTACCTACCTACCTACCTATCTGTATTTATCTATCTACCTACCTACCTATCTGTATCTATCTATCTACCTACCTACCTATCTGTATCTATCTATCTACCTACCTATCTGTATCTATCAATCTACCTACCTACCTATCTCTATCTATCTATCTACCTACCTACCTATCTGTCTCTATCAATCTACCTACCTACCTATCTATCTCTATCTATCTACCTACCTACCTATCTGTATCTATCAATCTACCTACCTACCTATCTCTATCTATCTATCTACCTACCTACCTATCTGTATTTATCTATCTACCTACCTACCTATCTCTATCTATCAATCTACCTACCTACCTATCTCTATCTATCTATCTACCTACCTACCTATCTCTATCTATCTATCTACCTACCTACCTATCTCTATCTATCTACCTACCTACATATCTGTATCTATCTATCTACCTACCTACCTATCTGTATCTATCAATCTACCTACCTACCTATCTCTATCTATCTATCTACCTACCTACCTATCTGTATTTATCTATCTACATACCTACCTATCTCTATCTATCTATCTACCTACCTACATATCTGTATCTATCTACCTACCTACCTACCTATCTGTATCTATCTATCTACCTACCTACCTATCTGTATCTATCAATCTACCTACCTACCTATCTCTATCTATCTACCTATCTATCTCTATTTATCTATCTACATACCTACCTATCTCTATCTATCTATCTACCTACCTACCTATCTGTATCTATCAATCTACCTACCTACCTATCTCTATCTATCTATATACCTACCTACCTATCTCTATCTATCTACCTACCTACCTACCTATCTGTATTTATCTATCTACCTACCTACCTATCTCTATCTATCTATCTACCTACCTACCTATCTCTATTTATCAATCTACCTACCTACCTATCTGTATCTATCTATCTACCTACCTACCTATCTGTATCTATCAATCTACCTACCTACCTATCTCTATCTATCTATCTACCTACCTACCTATCTGTATTTATCTATCTACATACCTACCTATCTCTATCTATCTATCTACCTACCTACATATCTGTATCTATCTACCTACCTACCTACCTATCTGTATTTATCTATCTACCTACCTACCTATCTGTATCTATCTATCTACCTACCTACCTATCTGTATCTATCAATCTACCTAGCTACCTATCTCTATCTATCTATATACCTACCTACCTATCTCTATATATCTACCTACCTACCTACCTATCTGTATCTATCTACCTAGCTACCTATCTCTATCTATCTATCTACCTACCTACCTATCTGTATCTATCAATCTACCTACCTACCTATCTCTATCTATCTATCTACCTACCTACCTATCTCTATCTATCTATCTATCTACCTACCTATCTCTATCTATCTACCTACCTACCTACCTATCTTTATCTATCAATCTACCTACCTACCTATCTCTATCTATCTATCTACCTACCTACCTATCTGTCTCTATCAATCTACCTACCTATCTATCTCTATCTACCTACCTACCTACCTATCTCTATCTATCTACCTACCTACCTACCTACCTATCTCTATCTATCTATCTACCTACCTACCTATCTCTATCTATCAATCTACCTACCTACCTATCTGTATCTATCTATCTACCTACCTACCGATCTGTATCTATCAATCTACCTACCTATCTATCTATCTACCGACCTACCTATCTGTATTTATCTATCTACCTACCTACCTATCTCTATCTATTTATCTACCTACCTACCTATCTGTATCTATCTATCTACCTACCTACCTATCTCTATCTATCAATCTACCTACCTACCTATCTCTATCTATCTATCTACCTACCTACCTATCTCTATCTATCTATCTACCTACCTACCTATCTGTATCTATCTACCTACCTACCTATCTCTATCTATCTACCTACCTACCTACCTATCTCTATCTATCTACCTACCTACCTACCTATCTGTATCTATCTACCTACCTACCTATCTCTATCTATCTACCTACCTACCTACCTACCTATCTCTATCTATCTACCTACCTACCTACCTATCTGTATTTATCTATCTACCTACCTACCTCTCTCTATCTATCTATCTACCTACCTACCTATCTGTATCTATCAATCTACCTACCTACCTATCTCTATCTATCTATCTATCTACCTACCTATCTCTATCTATCTATCTACCTACCTACCTATCTCTATCTATCTATCTACCTACCTACCTACCTATCTGTATCTATCAATCTACCTACCTACCTATCTCTATCTATCTATATACCTACCTACCTATCTCTATCTATCTATCTGCCTACCTATCTGTATATATCAATCTACCTACCTACCTATCTCTATCTATCTATCTACCTACCTACCTATCTCTATCTACCTACCTACCTACCTATCTGTATTTCTCTATCTACCTACCTACCTATCTGTATCTATCTATCTACCTACCTACCTAACTATCTCTACCTACCTACCTACCTACCTATCTCTATCTATCTACCTACCTACCTACCTATCTGTATTTATCTATCTACCTACCTACCTATCTGTATCTATCTATCTATCTACCTACCTACCTATCTGTATCTATCTATCTACCTACCTATCTGTATCTATCAATCTATCTACCTACCTATCTCTATCTATCTATCTACCTACCTACCTATCTGTCTCTATCAATCTACCTACCTATCTATCTCTATCTATCTACCTACCTACCTATCTGTATCTATCAATCTACCTACCTACCTATCTCTATCTATCTACCTACCTACCTATCTGTATTTATCTATCTACCTACCTACCTATCTGTATCTATCTATCTACCTACCTACCTAACTATCTCTACCTACCTACCTATCTCTATCTATCTACCTACCTACCTACCTATCTGTATTTATCTATCTACCTACCTACCTGTCTGTATCTATCTATCTACCTACCTACCTATCTGTATCTATCTATCTACCTACCTACCTATCTGTATCTATCTACCTACCTACCTAGCTGTATCTATCAATCTACCTACCTACCTATCTCTATCTACCTACCTACCTACCTACCTATCTGTATTTATCTATCTACCTACCTACCTATCTGTATCTATCTCTCTACCTACCTACCTATCTGTATCTATCAATCTACCTACCTACCTATCTCTATCTATCTATATACCTACCTACCTATCTCTATCTATCTACCTACCTACCTACCTATCTGTATTTATCTATCTACCTACCTACCTATCTGTATCTATCTATCTACCTACCTACCTATCTGTATCTATCAATCTACCTACCTACCTATCTCTATCTATCTATATACCTACCTACCTATCTCTATCTACCTACCTACCTACCTATCTGTATTTATCTATCTACCTACCTACCTATCTCTATCTATCAATCTACATACCTACCTATCTCTATCTATCTATCTACCTACCTACCTATCTCTATCTATCTACCTACCTACCTACCTATATTTTTCTATCTATCTACCTACCTACCTATCTCTATCTATCTATCTACCTATCTGTCTCTATCAATCTACCTACCTATCTATCTCTATCTACCTACCTACCTACCTATCTCTATCTATCTACCTACCTACCTACCTATCTCTATCTATCTATCTATCTAAATACCTACCTGCCTATCTCTATCTATCAATCTACCTACCTACCTATCTGTATCTATCTATCTACCTACCTACCTATCTGTATCTATCAATCTACCTACCTACCTATCTCTATCTATCTATCTACCTACCGACCTACCTATCTGTATTTATCTATCTACCTACCTACCTATCTCTATCTATCTATCTACCTACCTACCTATCTGTATCTACCTATCTACCTACCTACCTATCTCTATCTTTCAATCTACCTACCTACCTATCTCTATCTATCTATCTACCTACCTATCTGTATTTATCTATCTACCTACCTACCTATCTCTATCTATCTACCTACCTACCTATCTGTATCTATCTATCTACCTACCTACCTATCTCTATCTATCAATCTACCTACCTACCTATCTGTATCTATCTATCTACCTACCTACCTATCTGTATCTATCTACCTACCTACCTAGCTGTATCTATCAATCTACCTACCTACCTATCTCTATCTACCTACCTACCTACCTACCTATCTGTATTTATCTATCTACCTACCTACCTATCTGTATCTATCTCTCTACCTACCTACCTATCTGTATCTATCAATCTACCTACCTACCTATCTCTATCTATCTATATACCTACCTACCTATCTCTATCTATCTACCTACCTACCTACCTATCTGTATTTATCTATCTACCTACCTACCTATCTGTATCTATCTATCTACCTACCTACCTATCTGTATCTATCAATCTACCTACCTACCTATCTCTATCTATCTATATACCTACCTACCTATCTCTATCTACCTACCTACCTACCTATCTGTATTTATCTATCTACCTACCTACCTATCTCTATCTATCAATCTACATACCTACCTATCTCTATCTATCTATCTACCTACCTACCTATCTCTATCTATCTACCTACCTACCTACCTATATTTTTCTATCTATCTACCTACCTACCTATCTCTATCTATCTATCTACCTATCTGTCTCTATCAATCTACCTACCTATCTATCTCTATCTACCTACCTACCTACCTATCTCTATCTATCTACCTACCTACCTACCTATCTCTATCTATCTATCTATCTAAATACCTACCTGCCTATCTCTATCTATCAATCTACCTACCTACCTATCTGTATCTATCTATCTACCTACCTACCTATCTGTATCTATCAATCTACCTACCTACCTATCTCTATCTATCTATCTACCTACCGACCTACCTATCTGTATTTATCTATCTACCTACCTACCTATCTCTATCTATCTATCTACCTACCTACCTATCTGTATCTACCTATCTACCTACCTACCTATCTCTATCTTTCAATCTACCTACCTACCTATCTCTATCTATCTATCTACCTACCTATCTGTATCTATCTATCTACCTACCTACCTATCTCTATCTATCAATCTACCTACCTACCTATCTCTATCTATCTATCTACCTACCTACCTATCTCTATCTATCTATCTACCTACCTACCTATCTGTATCTATCTACCTACCTACCTATCTCTATCTATCTACCTACCTACCTACCTATCTCTATCTATCTACCTACCTACCTACTTATCTGTATCTATCTACCTACCTACCTATCTCTATCTATCTACCTACCTACCTACCTATCTCTATCTATCTATCTACCTACCTATCTCTATCTATCTACCTACCTACCTACCTATCTCTATCTATCTACCTACCTACCTACCTATCTGTATCTATCTACCTACCTACCTATCTCTATCTATCTACCTACCTACCTACCTATCTCTATCTATCTACCTACCTACCTACCTACCTATCTGTATTTATCTACCTACCTCTCTCTATCTATCTACCTACCTACATATCTGTATCTATCTACCTACCTACCTACCTATCTGTATTTATCTATCTACCTACCTACCTATCTGTATCTATCTACCTACCTACCTACCTATCTGTATTTCTCTATCTACCTACCTACCTATCTGTATCTATCTATCTACCTACCTACCTAACTATACCTACCTACCTACCTACCTATCTCTATCTATCTACCTACCTACCTACCTATCTGTATTTATCTATCTACCTACCTACCTATCTGTATCTATCTATCTACCTACCTACCTATCTGTATCTATCTATCTACCTACCTATCTGTATCTATCAATCTACCTACCTACCTATCTCTATCTATCTATCTACCTACCTACCTATCTGTCTCTATCAATCTACCTACCTATCTATCTCTATCTATCTACCTACCTACCTATCTGTATCTATCAATCTACCTACCTACCTATCTCTATCTATCTATCTACCTACCTATCTGTCTCTATCAATCTACCTACCTATCTCTATCTATCTACCTACCTACCTATCTCTATCTACCTACCTACCTATCTGTATCTATCAATCTACCTACCTACCTATCTGTATCTATCTATCTACCTACCTACCTATCTCTATCTATCTATATACCTACCTACCTATCTCTATCTATCTACCTACCTACCTACCTATCTGTATTTATCTATCTACCTACCTACCTATCTCTATCTATCTATCTACCTACCTACCTATCTGTCTCTATCAATCTACCTATCTATCTCTATCTATCTACCTACCTACCTATCTCTATCTATCTATCTACCTACCTACCTATCTCTATCTATCAATCTACCTACCTACCTATCTATATCTATCTATCTACCTACCTACCTATCTGTATCTATCAATCTACCTACCTACCTATCTCTATCTATCTATCTACCTACCTACCTATCTGTATTTATCTATCTACATACCTACCTATCTCTATCTATCTATCTACGTACCTACATATCTGTATCTATCTACCTACCTACCTACCTATCTGTATTTATCTATCTACCTACCTACCTATCTGTATCTATCTATCTACCTACCTACCTATCTGTATCTATCAATCTACCTACCTACCTATCTCTATCTATCTATATACCTACCTACCTATCTCTATCTACCTACCTACCTATCTGTATTTATCTATATACCTACCTACCTATCTCTATCTATCTATCTACCTACCTACCTATCTGTATCTATCAATCTACCTACCTACCTATCTCTATCTATCTATCTACCTACCTACCTATCTCTATCTATCTATCTACCTACCTACCTATCTCTATCTATCTACCTACCTACCTACCTATATTTTTCTATCTATCTACCTACCTACCTATCTCTATCTATCTACCTACCTACCTATCTGTCTCTATCAATCTACCTACCTATCTATCTCTATCTACCTACCTACCTACCTATCTCTATCTATCTATCTATCTAAATACCTACCTACCTATCTCTATCTATCAATCTACCTACCTACCTATCTGTATCTATCTATCTACCTACCTACCTATCTGTATCTATCAATCTACCTACCTACCTATCTCTATCTATCTATCTATCTACCGACCTACCTATCTGTATTTATCTATCTACCTACCTACCTATCTCTATCTATCTATCTACCTACCTACCTATCTGTATCTATCTATCTACCTACCTACCTATCTCTATCTATCAATCTACCTACCTACCTATCTCTATCTATCTATCTACCTACCTATCTGTATCTATCAATCTACCTACCTACCTATCTCTATCTATCTATCTACCTACCTACCTATCTGTATTTATCTATCTACATACCTACCTATCTCTATCTATCTATCTACCTACCTACATATCTGTATCTATCTACCTACCTACCTATCTGTATTTATCTATCTACCTACCTACCTATCTGTATCTATCTATCTACCTACCTACCTATCTCTATCTATCTATCTACCTACCTACCTATCTGTATTTATCTATCTACATACCTACCTATCTCTATCTATCTATCTACCTACCTACATATCTGTATCTATCTACCTACCTACCTATCTGTATTTATCTATCTACCTACCTACCTATCTGTATCTATCAATCTACCTACCTACCTATCTCTATCTATCTATCTACCTACCTACCTATCTGTATTTATCTATCTACATACCTACCTATCTCTATCTATCTATCTACCTACCTACATATCTGTATCTATCTACCTACCTACCTACCTATCTGTATTTATCTATCTACCTACCTACCTATCTGTATCTATCTATCTACCTACCTACCTATCTGTATCTATCAATCTACCTAGCTACCTATCTCTATCTATCTATATACCTACCTACCTATCTCTATCTATCTACCTACCTACCTACCTATCTGTATTTATCTATCTACCTACCTACCTATCTCTATCTATCTATCTACCTACCTACCTATCTGTATCTATCAATCTACCTACCTACCTATCTGTATTTATCTATCTACCTACCTACCTATCTGTATCTATCTATCTACCTACCTACCTATCTGTATTTATCTATCTACATACCTACCTATCTCTATCTATCTATCTACCTACCTACCTATCTGTATCTATCAATCTACCTACCTACCTATCTCTATCTATCTATATACCTACCTACCTATCTCTATCTATCTATCTACCTACCTACCTATCTGTATTTATCTATCTACCTACCTACCTATCTGTATCTATCTATCTACCTACCTACCTATCTGTATCTATCAATCTACCTACCTACCTATCTCTATCTATCTATCTACCTACCTACCTATCTGTATTTATCTATCTACATACCTACCTATCTCTATCTATCTATCTACCTACCTACATATCTGTATCTATCTACCTACCTACCTATCTGTATCTATCTATCTACCTACCTACCTATCTGTATCTATCAATCTACCTACCTACCTATCTCTATCTATCTATCTACCTATCTATCTGTATTTATCTATCTACATACCTACCTATCTCTATCTATCTATCTACCTACCTACCTATCTGTATCTATCAATCTACCTACCTAGCTATCTCTATCTATCTATATACCTACCTACCTATCTCTATCTATCTACCTACCTACCTACCTATCTGTATTTATCTATCTACCTACCTACCTATCTCTATCTATCTATCTACCTACCTACCTATCTCTATTTATCAATCTACCTACCTACCTATCTGTATCTATCTATCTACCTACCTACCTATCTGTATCTATCAATCTACCTACCTACCTATCTCTATCTATCTATCTACCTACCTACCTATCTGTATTTATCTATCTACATACCTACCTATCTCTATCTATCTATCTACCTACCTACATATCTGTATCTATCTACCTACCTACCTACCTATCTGTATTTATCTATCTACCTACCTACCTATCTGTATCTATCTATCTACCTACCTACCTATCTGTATCTATCAATCTACCTAGCTACCTATCTCTATCTATCTATATACCTACCTACCTATCTCTATATATCTACCTACCTACCTACCTATCTGTATCTATCTACCTACCTACCTATCTCTATCTATCTATCTACCTACCTACCTATCTGTATCTATCAATCTACCTACCTACCTATCTCTATCTATCTATCTACCTACCTACCTATCTCTATCTATCTATCTACCTACCTACCTATCTCTATCTATCTACCTACCTACCTACCTATTTTTATCTATCAATCTACCTACCTACCTATCTCTATCTATCTATCTACCTACCTACCTATCTGTCTCTATCAATCTACCTACCTATCTATCTCTATCTACCTACCTACCTACCTACCTATCTCTATCTATCTACCTACCTACCTACCTACCTATCTCTATCTATCTATCTACCTACCTACCTATCTCTATCTATCAATCTACCTACCTACCTATCTGTATCTATCTATCTACCTACCTACCTATCTGTATCTATCAATCTACCTACCTACCTATCTCTATCTATCTATCTACCGACCTACCTATCTGTATTTATCTATCTACCTACCTACCTATCTCTATCTATCTATTTATCTACCTACCTACCTATCTGTATCTATCTATCTACCTACCTACCTATCTCTATCTATCAATCTACCTACCTACCTATCTCTATCTATCTATCTACCTACCTACCTATCTCTATCTATCTACCTACCTACCTATCTGTATCTATCTACCTACCTACCTATCTCTATCTATCTACCTACCTACCTACCTATCTCTATCTATCTACCTACCTACCTACCTATCTGTATCTATCTACCTACCTACCTATCTCTATCTATCTACCTACCTACCTACCTACCTATCTCTATCTATCTACCTACCTACCTACCTATCTGTATTTATCTATCTACCTACCTACCTCTCTCTATCTATCTATCTACCTACCTACCTATCTGTATCTATCAATCTACCTACCTACCTATCTCTATCTATCTATCTATCTACCTACCCATCTCTATCTATCTATCTACCTACCTACCTATCTCTATCTATCTATCTATCTACCTACCTACCTATCTGTATCTATCAATCTACCTACCTACCTATCTCTATCTATCTATATACCTACCTACCTATCTCTATCTATCTATCTGCCTACCTATCTGTATATATCAATCTACCTACCTACCTATCTCTATCTATCTATCTACCTACCTACCTATCTCTATCTACCTACCTACCTACCTATCTGTATTTCTCTATCTACCTACCTACCTATCTGTATCTATCTATCTACCTACCTACCTAACTATCTCTACCTACCTACCTACCTACCTATCTCTATCTATCTACCTACCTACCTACCTATCTGTATTTATCTATCTACCTACCTACCTATCTGTATCTATCTATCTATCTACCTACCTACCTATCTGTATCTATCTATCTACCTACCTACCTCTCTCTATCTATCTATCTACCTACCTACCTATCTGTATCTATCAATCTACCTACCTACCTATCTCTATCTATCTATCTACCGACCTACCTATCTGTATTTATCTATCTACCTACCTACCTATCTCTATCTATCTATTTATCTACCTACCTACCTATCTGTATCTATCTATCTACCTACCTACCTATCTCTATCTATCAATCTACCTACCTACCTATCTCTATCTATCTATCTACCTACCTACCTATCTCTATCTATCTATCTACCTACCTACCTATCTGTATCTACCTACCTACCTATCTCTATCTATCTATCTACCTACCTACCTATCTCTATCTATCTACCTACCTACCTACCTATCTGTATCTATCTACCTACCTACCTATCTCTATCTATCTACCTACCTACCTACCTACCTATCTCTATCTATCTACCTACCTACCTACCTATCTGTATTTATCTATCTACCTACCTACCTCTCTCTATCTATCTATCTACCTACCTACCTATCTGTATCTATCAATCTACCTACCTACCTATCTCTATCTATCTATCTATCTACCT
Source organism: Crotalus helleri (assembly GCA_024509115.1). Lineage (NCBI taxonomy): Eukaryota > Metazoa > Chordata > Lepidosauria > Squamata > Viperidae > Crotalus > Crotalus helleri. The sequence goes on from JAKSXO010000220.1 coordinate 161,575, forward strand.
ACCTATCTCTATCTATCTATCTACCTACCTACCTATCTCTATCTATCTATCTATCTACCTACCTACCTATCTGTATTTATCTATCTACATACCTACCTATCTCTATCTATCTATCTACCTACCTACATATCTGTATCTATCTACCTACCTACCTACCTATCTGTATTTATCTATCTACCTACCTACCTATCTGTATCTATCTATCTACCTACCTACCTATCTGTATCTATCAATCTACCTAGCTACCTATCTCTATCTATCTATATACCTACCTACCTATCTCTATCTATCTACCTACCTACCTACCTATCTGTATTTATCTATCTACCTACCTACCTATCTCTATCTATCTATCTACCTACCTACCTATCTGTATCTATCAATCTACCTACCTACCTATCTGTATTTATCTATCTACCTACCTACCTATCTGTATCTATCTATCTACCTACCTACCTATCTGTATTTATCTATCTACATACCTACCTATCTCTATCTATCTATCTACCTACCTACCTATCTGTATCTATCAATCTACCTACCTACCTATCTCTATCTATCTATATACCTACCTACCTATCTCTATCTATCTATCTACCTACCTACCTATCTGTATTTATCTATCTACCTACCTACCTATCTGTATCTATCTATCTACCTACCTACCTATCTGTATCTATCAATCTACCTACCTACCTATCTCTATCTATCTATCTACCTACCTACCTATCTGTATTTATCTATCTACATACCTACCTATCTCTATCTATCTATCTACCTACCTACATATCTGTATCTATCTACCTACCTACCTACCTATCTGTATCTATCTATCTACCTACCTACCTATCTGTATCTATCAATCTACCTACCTACCTATCTCTATCTATCTATCTACCTATCTATCTGTATTTATCTATCTACATACCTACCTATCTCTATCTATCTATCTACCTACCTACCTATCTGTATCTATCAATCTACCTACCTAGCTATCTCTATCTATCTATATACCTACCTACCTATCTCTATCTATCTACCTACCTACCTACCTATCTGTATTTATCTATCTACCTACCTACCTATCTCTATCTATCTATCTACCTACCTACCTATCTCTATTTATCAATCTACCTACCTACCTATCTGTATCTATCTATCTACCTACCTACCTATCTGTATCTATCAATCTACCTACCTACCTATCTCTATCTATCTATCTACCTACCTACCTATCTGTATTTATCTATCTACATACCTACCTATCTCTATCTATCTATCTACCTACCTACATATCTGTATCTATCTACCTACCTACCTACCTATCTGTATTTATCTATCTACCTACCTACCTATCTGTATCTATCTATCTACCTACCTACCTATCTGTATCTATCAATCTACCTAGCTACCTATCTCTATCTATCTATATACCTACCTACCTATCTCTATATATCTACCTACCTACCTACCTATCTGTATCTATCTACCTACCTACCTATCTCTATCTATCTATTCTACCTACCTACCTATCTGTATCTATCAATCTACCTACCTACCTATCTCTATCTATCTATCTACCTACCTACCTATCTCTATCTATCTATCTACCTACCTACCTATCTCTATCTATCTACCTACCTACCTACCTATCTTTATCTATCAATCTACCTACCTACCTATCTCTATCTATCTATCTACCTACCTACCTATCTGTCTCTATCAATCTACCTACCTATCTATCTCTATCTACCTACCTACCTACCTATCTCTATCTATCTACTCTACCTACCTACCTATCTCTATCTATCTATCTACCTACCTACCTATCTCTATCTATCAATCTACCTACCTACCTATCTGTATCTATCTATCTACCTACCTACCTATCTGTATCTATCAATCTACCTACCTACCTATCTCTATCTATCTATCTACCGACCTACCTATCTGTTATTTATCTATCTACCTACCTACCCTATCTCTATCTATCTATTTATCTACCTACCTACCTATCTGTATCTATCTATCTACCTACCTACCTATCTCTATCTATCAATCTACCTACCTACCTATCTCTATCTATCTATCTACCTACCTACCTATCTCTATCTATCTACCTACCTACCTATCTGTATCTATCTACCTACCTACCTATCTCTATCTATCTACCTACCTACCTACCTATCTCTATCTATCTACCTACCTACCTACCTATCTGTATCTATCTACCTACCTACCTATCTCTATCTATCTACCTACCTACCTACCTACCTATCTCTATCTATCTACCTACCTACCTACCTATCTGTATTTATCTATCTACCTACCTACCTCTCTCTATCTATCTATCTACCTACCTACCTATCTGTATCTATCAATCTACCTACCTACCTATCTCTATCTATCTATCTACCTACCCATCTCTATCTATCTATCTACCTACCTACCTATCTCTATCTATCTATCTATCTACCTACCTACCTATCTGTATCTATCAATCTACCTACCTACCTATCTCTATCTATCTATATACCTACCTACCTATCTCTATCTATCTATCTGCCTACCTATCTGTATATATCAATCTACCTACCTACCTATCTCTATCTATCTATCTACCTACCTACCTATCTCTATCTACCTACCTACCTACCTATCTGTATTTCTCTATCTACCTACCTACCTATCTGTATCTATCTATCTACCTACCTACCTAACTATCTCTACTACCTACTCTACCTACCTACCTACCTATCTCTATCTATCTACCTACCTACCTACCTATCTGTATTTATCTATCTACCTACCTACCTATCTGTATCTATCTATCTATCTACCTACCTACCTATCTGTATCTATCTATCTACCTACCTACCTCTCTCTATCTATCTATCTACCTACCTACCTATCTGTATCTATCAATCTACCTACCTACCTATCTCTATCTATCTATCTACCGACCTACCTATCTGTATTTATCTATCTACCTACCTACCTCCTATCTCTACTCTACCTATCTTATCTATCTATCTACCTACCTACCTATCTGTATCTATCTATCTACCTACCTACCTATCTCTATCTATCAATCTACCTACCTACCTATCTCTATCTATCTATCTACCTACCTACCTATCTCTATCTATCTATCTACCTACCTACCTATCTGTATCTACCTACCTACCTATCTCTATCTATCTATCTACCTACCTACCTATCTCTATCTATCTACCTACCTACCTACCTATCTGTATCTATCTACCTACCTACCTATCTCTATCTATCTACCTACCTACCTACCTACCTATCTCTATCTATCTACCTACCTACCTACCTATCTGTATTTATCTATCTACCTACCTACCTCTCTCTATCTATCTATCTACCTACCTACCTATCTGTATCTATCAATCTACCTACCTACCTATCTCTATCTATCTATCTATCTACCTACCTATCTCTATCTATCTATCTACCTACCTACCTATCTCTATCTATCTATCTATCTACCTACCTACCTATCTGTATCTATCAATCTACCTACCTACCTATCTCTATCAATCTATATACCTACCTACCTATCTCTATCTATCTATCTGCCTACCTATCTGTATATATCAATCTACCTACCTACCTATCTCTATCTATCTATCTACCTACCTACCTATCTCTATCTACCTACCTACCTACCTATCTGTATTTCTCTATCTACCTACCTACCTATCTGTATCTATCTATCTACCTACCTACCTAACTATCTCTACCTACCTACCTACCTACCTATCTCTATCTATCTACCTACCTACCTACCTATCTGTATTTATCTATCTACCTACCTACCTATCTGTATCTATCTATCTATCTACCTACCTACCTATCTGTATCTATCTATCTACCTACCTATCTGTATCTATCAATCTATCTACCTACCTATCTCTATCTATCTATCTACCTACCTACCTATCTGTCTCTATCAATCTACCTACCTATCTATCTCTATCTATCTACCTACCTACCTATCTGTATCTATCAATCTACCTACCTACCTATCTCTATCTATCTATCTACCTACCTACCTATCTGTCTCTATCAATCTACCTACCTATCTCTATCTATCTACCTACCTACCTATCTCTATCTATCTACCTACCTACCTACCTATCTGTATCTATCAATCTACCTACCTACCTATCTCTATCTATCTATCTACCTACCTACCTATCTCTATCTATCAATCTACCTACCTACCTATCTATATCTATCTATCTACCTACCTACCTATCTGTATCTATCAATCTACCTACCTACCTATCTCTATCTATCTATCTACCTACCTACCTATCTGTATTTATCTATCTACATACCTACCTATCTCTATCTATCTATCTACCTACCTACATATCTGTATCTATCTACCTACCTACCTACCTATCTGTATTTATCTATCTACCTACCTACCTATCTGTATCTATCTATCTACCTACCTACCTATCTGTATCTATCAATCTACCTATCTACCTATCTCTATCTATCTATATACCTACCTACCTATCTCTATCTACCTACCTACCTACCTATCTGTATTTATCTATCTACCTACCTACCTATCTCTATCTATCAATCTACCTACCTACATATCTCTATCTATCTATCTACCTACCTACCTATCTCTATCTATCTATCTACCTACCCTACCTATCTCTATCTATCTACCTACCTACCTACCTATATTTTTCTATCTATCTACCTACCTACGTATCTCTATCTATCTATCTACCTACCTACCTATCTGTCTCTATCAATCTACCTACCTCTCTATCTCTATCTACCTACCTACCTACCTATCTCTATCTATCTACCTACCTACCTACCTATCTCTATCTATCTATCTATCTATCTAAATACCTACCTACCTATCTCTATCTATCAATCTACCTACCTACCTATCTGTATCTATCTATCTACCTACCTACCTATCTGTATCTATCAATCTACCTACCTACCTATCTCTATCTATCTATCTACCTACCGACCCTACCTATCTGTATTTATCTATCTACCTACCTACCTATCTCTATCTATCTACCTACCTACCTACCTATCTGTATCTATCTATCTACCTACCTACCTATCTCTATCTATCAATCTACCTACCTACCTATCTCTATCTATCTATCTACCTACCTATCTGTATTTATCTATCTACCTACCTACCTATCTCTATCTATCTATCTACCTACCTACCTATCTGTATCTATCTATCTACCTACCTACCTATCTCTATCTATCAATCTACCTACCTACCTATCTCTATCTATCTACCTACCTACCTATCTCTATCTATCTATCTACCTACCTACCTATCTGTATCTATCTACCTACCTACCTATCTCTATCTATCTACCTACCTACCTACCTATCTCTATCTATCTACCTACCTACCTACTTATCTGTATCTATCTACCTACCTACCTATCTCTATCTATCTACCTACCTACCTATCTCTATCTATCTACCTACCTACCTACCTATCTCTATCTATCTACCTACCTACCTACCTATCTGTATCTATCTACCTACCTACCTATCTCTATCTATCTACCTACCTACCTACCTATCTCTATCTATCTACCTACCTACCTACCTACCTATCTGTATTTATCTATCTATCTACCTACCTACCTCTCTCTATCTATCTACCTACCTACCTATCTGTATCTATCTACCTACCTACCTACCTATCTGTATTTCTCTATCTACCTACCTACCTATCTGTATCTATCTATCTACCTACCTACCTAACTATCTCTACCTATCTACCTACCTACCTATCTCTATCTATCTACCTACCTACCTACCTATCTGTATTTATCTATCTACCTACCTACCTATCTGTATCTATCTATCTACCTACCTACCTATCTGTATCTATCTATCTACCTACCTATCTGTATCTATCAATCTACCTACCTACCTATCTCTATCTATCTATCTACCTACCTACCTATCTGTATCTATCTATCTACCTACCTACCTAACTATCTCTACCTACACCTACCTATCTCTATCTATCTACCTACCTACCTACCTATCTGTATTTATCTATCTACCTACCTACCTGTCTGTATCTTCTATCTACCTACCTACCTATCTGTATCTATCTATCTACCTACCTACCTATCTGTATCTATCTACCTACCTACCTAGCTGTATCTATCAATCTACCTACCTACCTGTCTGTATCTATCTATCTACCTACCTACCTATCTGTATCTATCTATCTACCTACCTACCTATCTGTATCTATCTACCTACCTACCTAGCTGTATCTATCAATCTACCTACCTACCTATCTCTATCTACCTACCTACCTACCTACCTATCTGTATTTATCTATCTACCTACCTACCTATCTGTATCTATCTATCTACCTACCTACCTATCTGTATCTATCAATCTACCTACCTACCTATCTCTATCTATCTACCTATCTATCTCTATTTATCTATCTACATACCTACCTATCTCTCTATCTATCTATCTACCTACCTACCTATCTGTATCTATCAATCTACCTACCTACCTATCTCTATCTATCTATATACCTACCTACCTATCTCTATCTATCTACCTACCTACCTACCTATCTGTATTTATCTATCTACCTACCTACCTATCTCTATCTATCTATCTACCTACCTACCTATCTCTATTTATCAATCTACCTACCTACCTATCTGTATCTATCTATCTACCTACCTACCTATCTGTATCTATCAATCTACCTACCTACCTATCTCTATCTATCTATCTACCTACCTACCTATCTGTATTTATCTATCTACATACCTACCTATCTCTATCTATCTATCTACCTACCTACATATCTGTATCTATCTACCTACCTACCTACCTATCTGTATTTATCTATCTACCTACCTACCTATCTGTATCTATCTATCTACCTACCTACCTATCTGTATCTATCAATCTACCTAGCTACCTATCTCTATCTATCTATATACCTACCTACCTATCTCTATATATCTACCTACCTACCTACCTATCTGTATCTATCTACCTAGCTACCTATCTCTATCTATCTATCTACCTACCTACCTATCTGTATCTATCAATCTACCTACCTACCTATCTCTATCTATCTATCTACCTACCCTACCTATCTCTATCTATCTATCTATCTACCTATCTATCTCTATCTATCTACCTACCTACCTACCTATCTTTATCTATCAATCTACCTACCTACCTATCTCTATCTATCTATCTACCTACCTACCTATCTGTCTCTATCAATCTACCTACCTATCTATCTCTATCTACCTACCTACCTACCTATCTCTATCTATCTACCTACCTACCTACCTACCTATCTCTATCTATCTATCTACCTACCTACCTATCTCTATCTATCAATCTACCTACCTACCTATCTGTATCTATCTATCTACCTACCTACCTATCTGTATCTATCAATCTACCTACCTATCTATCTATCTACCGACCTACCTATCTGTATTTATCTATCTACCTACCTACCTATCTCTATCTATTTATCTACCTACCTACCTATCTGTATCTATCTATCTACCTACCTACCTATCTCTATCTATCAATCTACCTACCTACCTATCTCTATCTATCTATCTACCTGCCTACCTATCTCTATCTATCTATCTACCTACCTACCTATCTGTATCTATCTACCTACCTACCTATCTCTATCTATCTACCTACCTACCTACCTATCTCTATCTATCTACCTACCTACCTACCTATCTGTATCTATCTACCTACCTACCTATCTCTATCTATCTACCTACCTACCTACCTACCTATCTCTATCTATCTACCTACCTACCTACCTATCTGTATTTATCTATCTACCTACCTACCTCTCTCTATCTATCTATCTACCTACCTACCTATCTGTATCTATCAATCTACCTACCTACCTATCTCTATCTATCTATCTATCTACCTACCTATCTCTATCTATCTATCTACCTACCTACCTATCTCTATCTATCTATCTACCTACCTACCTACCTATCTGTATCTATCAATCTACCTACCTACCTATCTCTATCTATCTATATACCTACCTACCTATCTCTATCTATCTATCTGCCTACCTATCTGTATATATCAATCTACCTACCTACCTATCTCTATCTATCTATCTACCTACCTACCTATCTCTATCTACCTACCTACCTACCTATCTGTATTTCTC